>JAJEKB010001445.1:287342-327247 GCA_022393335.1 Macrotrachela quadricornifera | reverse complement strand
AAAAAAAAACATGTTTTGCACACGGAATATCAATTGAAATTTCATAAGATACCAGCTTTACTCTCTTCCCACACACACACATTGCTATTTGATATTTGTTATTGCTAATGATCAATTTATAAATTTAATATTTTTGACTCTTCCATTTATATAATCTACAAATATCAATCGACAGCACGAAACTTATGAGTTCTATTTTATTTGATTTCAATCTCTTTCTTTCTACATTATTACAATTGACTCAAACTTAATTTGAAAGAACAATTTCCATTTCCATGACAGATTTTTCATTTTTATAAAGATGTATTCTAAGTGCGAAGCATAATACGCTGACAAATATCTGTGTTCTATCACAGGTGTCGAATTTATGTTATTTTTAAATATGTAATATTGAGCATGAAACTATTGAAACTAAACCTAAGCTCTTCATTTGTACGAATTGAGATGTATTGTAATTATTATAACAAATCTAATTAGCTACCATGTTTGACGAGCAAGAGAAATGGACGTTTTATTTCCACTTTCACATGATCTCAGAAGCTAATTAGATAGGAACGGATAGGCTGTTTTTCGAGGAAGGTATAATCATTATTCAATAACTACTAAGCACGTATGCACATGATTGGCAATAATTACGGTGAATTCCAAAAAGTGAACAAGTTTGTTGCGCTAATACAGTATAGTCATAGAATAACGGTTGCATTTCAACGAAAAATAAATCAATTCATATGATAAAGAAAAAAACTATATTCTCATGTGAAACAGAATGTCCACTATAACATAGTAGTTTGCATGTCTATGGAATATTGCTGTCGTACTAATTTTTTAAATACGAGTCGTTTGCATTGCTATGCTGAATTTACTAAAATTCTAAATATCTTGCAGATATACACATGATTCAGTGACATAAAATTAGTGTTGATAGGAAAATAAAATTAACATTATAAACTACAATTGCAATCAATCTCACTCTTTCCGATTGACCGACGAAGAATTTAGTCTTGAGAAATACTTCTCAATGAATAATAGGATGTTTTTCATGAAGTTAGAATACTGGTGAGATTGTCTTGTTTTCTTGGTTCGATAAATAACTTATTATATCTCATATATTTTTCTTACAAGTATTTTAATTGTCTGACCTTATTCAGTTTGTAATCAACATGATGATAGCTCTTTACAATATTTTATGAAATAATCAAAGTAATTTGTTGGGCTCTATAATATAAAGTTCGTTTTTTTTTAAATATACTTATAATCAGTATATATCTGAGCCGAATAGGCACAGTAAATTGAACCAATGAGTCTAATCGAACTCTATTAGAGCGGAGAATGGATAACATATTATGATTATATCTTGGTTCGCTACAAATCTGGTAGGACTATGAAAAAGTGATTAGAATTTGAAGTCTGGTATTTAGTGATATCAACCGAATAGAAAGTATGGATATTCATTGTAGAGACATTAGCTAAACGGTGTAAACTTTGATAATAAAGAAAAATAATCATTACAAGAATAATTATTCTTTCATTTTTTCTTATGATAAAGAGTAATTTAGGATAGATAAAGGACGTCATTCTAAAGCCTACCTGATTGCTGAGTTGTGGTCGTAGTTATTGTTGATGTTGTTGTTTGTGGTAGTATTGGTATTGTGGCTGTAGTTTTCGACTCTTTCGATGCAAAAACAGTGAATTTTAACACCAGAGAAAGAATAGTTGCGATTATTATTAAAGTAATAAAGGATATGCCGATGATCTTAATCCATCGATGACGCCACCATTTGTTTGATCCATCATTTCTATTGACAGACCCGCTGTAAGCCTTGTTGTTATGCATATTATGATTTACAAGAAAGTTAAATTCGAAAAAAAGAACAAGCGTTTGTTTGAAACTATTTTATATTTGTCTATCACTCTAAGATGAATAATAAAAGATAAATGCTATTATCTTCAATGCCCAAGGTAATGTTATACTCTTATCTTTATAGAATAGATTTTATATATGGGCATGATATTGCAGAAAAACGTATTACTTCGAGATCTTTTCGTATCATATTTTCTTATTATTAGATTAATCATCCATGATCGTAAATGGTCATATATTGAACGATGACCGCCGTACCAATGCAACAACTATGATCAACGATCGAATAATAATATAAGGCACTGTACACATCAATTGCAAATGATTTATTAAATGATTGCCGTTTTATATTGTATTTGATTGTAAACAGTTGCAAACATCCGCAATTTATATTGAGTCAACATGGATGTGTGGCAGCTCTTAGTTCATTTGATCATTCATTTTATACAAACTAGATCTATAGTTCTTCTTAAACGAAGTGATGGATGAAATCAGCTAATTTCTCGGTCGGAAACTGTCATTTGTGAAGTTCAATAGAATACAATATAATAAACTGATTCAAACCGTATCATACGTTATTATTGTTTGGCATATACTGCTCAACTTTTCATTCATCAAACGTCACGCAGTCTTTAAGTATACGAGTATAAGTGTAAGAGTTTATCTGCTAGTACATATACATAAGCACATAGGTCTAAGTGCGTAGCCATAAGAACATGGCTATAAAAGTATAAGCGCTAGAACATTGCTGTAAGGCTACAAGTCAAAGGGTTTATGTATAAGAATATAGTTATAAGATCAGTCATAAGAATATACTCTAAAAACTAGGTGTAGTATCAAACTTTTCCTTATTTCGTAGAACAAAATTCGTTTCACGTTCTTTGTGTCAAATCTTTTTTTGCATGCATGACAAGTAATCGATTCTAGACAAAATCCCTTTTGCTGAGTCCATGTCGAAAATGTTTTATGTAGATCATTTTGCATAGATCGCAGAAGAATATAATTTTTGTATCCACTAAATGAGTGGATATACTATAATTAGAATAATACTTTCAATTATCCATCACTGTCATTAACAATTGTAGTAGTTAAGAGTTAGTATGAATCGAAGGCATTAAATTCAAATAGTTGATATCAAGGTATTTGATACACAGAATCATTGATATTACATCTGTTTCCGTCTTTCTTCGTTAGCTTATACATCCAATAACTAAACATTACACTTGCGTTTTGATCTTATGAGGGATGAGGATGAGAGTGAAGGTACGAGAATCTGATCATAAGAGTATCGATATAAGAGTTTAAATGTAAATATATAATTATAAGGATAGAGGTGTAAGGTTATTGGAATAGGGGTATAGGTTTAAGGATATTTTTTATATGGGCATACATTGGATAACACAAGGATATGAGTATCAAGATGCATAGATAAGTCCAGTGGTATAAATTGTAAGAGTCAGTACGAAATGTTTTTCTTTAAACTCTTTATTAATATTTAACAACAAGATGAACGACCATTCATAAATTCAAATTGGTATCTTTAGCAAGATAGAACAATTTCATATGTTGATCGATAATCACAAGACTCATGCAAAAAGTATTTAAGATCGGTCATCCTGACAGACTAATGATCTTCAAACTATCCAGATTGAAAATTATTAGATTGCTTCATCGGAAACAGTATGAAAAGAAATATTAATTATCAAAAAATTCAAACAAAAAATGATTTACAGAGAAAAATCATTGGTGCATATTTTATTAAAGTATACTCAATTGAATAGTATAGCAGCAAGTTGATCAACGATGAATTATAATAATGATAATTACAAAATTTTGTTTTGAAATAAAAAGTAACTTTTATATATGTTTCAAATGTTTCCATAGTATGTAGTATAGGGATGAAGATAGCAACATCACATACATCTTTACTTTTGACTATCTAGAAAACTCATTAGAGTATGTCAATAGAGATTTATTCATATAACTTTTTTAGCGCTTTTAACAGCAGATGTTTTAAAAAATTCAATGTTTTACAATTTGTCAGTGTTGAGATACATTGGAAAACAAAAAAATTTTCCGTACATTTTTATTATACACAATATGGAGCGAAATGTTACTATCACGTGGATATATTACACATATTTATAGGTATCAATCTATATTATCTTTTCTTTCCTCATTTACAAAGAAATGTATCCGTGACTGTCGAAAATCGTTTCATCTCTCGTTTATTTTCTCTTCTGTGATGTGATTGTACATAATCAATTGTTCTTTATTTCGTTCGACGAATTCTGGAATACGATAGACAGAAATAATACCTTCATTTATTGATGAGAAAACTCTCCGTACTTCAACATTGATTGACAACAAACATAACAATGATGCGACGAGAATCGATCATATAAGTCACTGCTATGTCAGCTTGTTATACACATCGTAAAAATTAGTTGATGTTTGGTTATCGCTAATTCAAGAATTTATCCTTTTTTCTTTTAATCCATAAAAATTTTGACTATTTAAAAATAATTCCCTGCTCAGATAAACAAATTCAATATGGATCCGATGAGTACTATATAACCCGATGGGAATCTGGGTATTTTAGACGATTATGGATGATTTCTTAAGGATATTTATACGACAAAAACCTCTTGTAGAATACGAAAGTAATATTTATTGAAAAGACAATATTATTTTTCAATCTTTTTTCAGATTTTGATCATGTTCACTACTAGTACCATCAATTGTTTTATATAATTCAGCATAATTACGAGATAATAAATTTCTTAGATGTTGACCATATGTATGTGGCTCATAGTTAGCTTTTTTGTTTGCAGGACACCACCGATTTCCCAAATCATGAGTATCAATAACTAAATCTAATTGTGGATCCCAGAAAAATACGATAGAATAACGATCACGACCAGAACGATTAATTACACGATGTGGAGTTGCTCGCAAACAGTCATTTGTCCACTTCGAAGCTGTATCACCAAGGTTAATTAAAAAAGCAGATTCACCATTTAATGTAGTCATACTTGGAGCTGGAATCCAATCACCACTTGGTGATTTAACTTCCAAACCACCAACATCATCTTGAGATAGAATAGTTATAAATCCATGATCGCAATGTGGTGCACTACCGAAGACACCTTCAGGCACTGGTGAAGGTTGTGGTGGATAATGTAACATACGTAGACCAATCGATGGTCGTTGAAAATGTGATGCAAATCGATTGAAATCAGTTTCACTCGCTGCAAAGAAAACTTTCGTTAATTCTAAAGCTAATTTTTCTAATGCATGATAATAGGACAATATAGCTTCACGAAAATCTGGCATACCATGAGGCCATTGATTCGGACCTTGCAAATATCGATTAAATAGTTCTTCTTCTGCTAAATGAGATGGTCCTTCAAAATGCTCATGATTAATAATAAATGATTCACTTTGATTGGGAGCTTTGACGACTGCTTTTGTATCTTCCACTAGTACACCTTTTGATTTTGATTCCGATTTAACTTGATAAGATGCTAATGGAAGATATCCTCTATGCCATTGATTCAAACGAATTTTATTCTTTTCTTCTAATGGCAATGCATGGAAACGGCGATGTTGTACAAATGCTTGATGAATCACTGATTGTGGTACACGATGATTGATAATATAGGCAAAACCCATATCTTGAAAAGCAGAAGTAAACGCTTGTGCAACTTTTGATAAGCCATCTTCACCGGAATCCCATAGAGGGCTAAGATCAATTATCGGAATTGCCATTTGGAAATCTAAATATGGTAGAACGAAATGTCTACAGACAACATTTTTGTGACGGAACTATGAATAAAATGACGAGTTTTCTTCAAAAAATTTATTTATTACAGATAATACGTCGTTTCATAAGTGCGAAATATAACATGACTTGTATGTCTCAATAAACGATGAATAAGTTCTCATTTTACTTATATTCCTATCACAAATTTCACATTCATCAACGTTTTTTTTTCTATGCCTATAAACTGCTTATGAAATCAACTTAAAAAGGCAAGAATTTCAAATATTTTAGAGTTATGGTTTATACTTTTTCAGTCAAGTGATTAAGAAATAATAAACTATAGTTTCAACAATAGAGAATGATGACATAAAGCATGGCATACAAAATGTCTTCTTTTTCATTTTCTTTCCACATTCTTTCTAATGATATGATGTTAATTATGAATTAGCAACAGGTCTCCATAAATATACTCAAATGGAAAAATAAAAAAAAGGAATGTTGGAAAAAATTTAGAAAGTAGACATTTTACATTCTGTGTTGCAGTTTATTACACATTGAAAAAAATTCTCAATTATTTCTATGTTAATTATTATCTCTCGAAATAAACACAAATGATAGTTAGTATTGACTGTTAGTTCATGATAGGAAACACGGAACAAAATATCTACTAATATTCTACGAACTAAAATCCTGAAATTTTCACACACAAAGTTGTTTGCCTCATCAGCACAAAGAATAGCTCTCTTTCACAGATGACCATCATGATGTATTTCATTGAGAAATACCCATAGTATAGAGAAACTTACTGTATTAGTCATTATCACCCAACAAGCTGTTTTTCTTACGTATAGAGAATCTGCTAATATATGAGACAAGAAAAAAAGAAAACAACGAACATATGCACTGTAGTTTTTGTGTAAGCACATAAATCATGCAAGAAAAGATTAATCACGAGTTCAAGAAAGAAAAAGGAAATGCGAGTAAAGGCAGCACTTTCCCTTACAATGATGCTTAAATATTTTAGTGACGCTGAATTCATCATTAGTTCTTGGCTTTCGTTTAACTGTACAGTGGAAACGAAGTATTTGTTATTAGCATAAACTGAAAGAAGAAGACTGCCTGTTACTTTTTTAATCATATATAGCAATTAATCAAAACAGTATCACAATTCTTTTAACAACGAAAACGTGTATCATTTTGTGAAGTTAGATGTTGAAAAATCTTGGTAAAGAAAATCTTTTTGAGATTATTTTAAGAAGTTAAGGTAAACGTTTATTAATTTTAATTTATGCAGTCACTATTTCATTAGAATAAAAAAGTAAAAAAAATGTTTTTACACTAGATGTTGTAGTTATTATGCAAAATTGTTGGAAATCATTCAAAGAAAAAAACTTCATTGAATGATGATAATGGTGACAAGACCGTTTATCACTGTTTCTTAGACAACGTTGAATCTGACGATCATAAAAAAACAAAGTATAGCTTGAAAATTAATTTCACAAGGTACGTAGAATCGCTCAAATAAACGATAACTAAAAGCATGTTTTCAAATAATTTATTATACTTTTTTGCAGATAATTCGTCGCTAAAACTGTTTAAACAATATTATTATCTTTTCCTTATCACGACTCTTCCTTATTTTGTCGATCATTTCTTGAAAATTAACGGACATTATATATCGTTTCTATATGTATTGATCTATAAACTAACTCTCAACGTTGTATTGCATATTTAGTCAATACTTCCATATTTTGATATCATTCAAATTTTGACCTTATTCTTCCTAAATCGAATCAAGTCAAAAACATAGATATTTTCTAAATGTATATATTGAAAGCTAGAACATGAATATATCAAAAAGATAAAAAATTATTCATCGGAAATGAAATATTTATTCTTACCAAAAACTGCGTGCAACCAATAACCAAGTAAGTGTGCAAAATGATAGTAATAAAAAGAGAAAAAAATGTAACTCCACTGTCGATGTATTAGAAAAAAGCGAATAGTATTGACAGAACGCGTAAAAAGACCCGTTATTTGCGCCTGTCGTGATAAGAAGAGAATGCAAAACACACTGTCGACACAAAAAAAGCTTATAATGGTACTAACAGAACGAGAAAAAAAAGATGAAATTGGATGTATCACGTGGCCTTTATTGATTTTCTGTCTAGTATTGCATATTTTAACGTTTTCTGATCATCGTTTCTTGAATTCTTTGACTTTTGAAGAATATCTAAAAGACCTGAAGTAATTTGCGAAAAGTTGGAAAAGAGAAACACATTCGTTTTAAAAAAATGAAGTTAATAACAGGAGAAGAGCTTATCAGGCTGATCACAATCCTATGAGATACTAAAAAGTCACTATCGATTGGGTACATTTCTACTAATATTTGATGAATTGTATAAGAGCCGTTATTATTCAATTTCCGAAATAGAATAAAATAGTATTCACAGTCAGAATCTTTCTATTTGCATAGCTAGCGAGTTGGTACGGTTGATTTAAAATCAAGTACTGCATTGTATGCTCGAAAATGAACTTTTCTCCTTTACATATCATATAAAATAAATGATTCATGTGTTGTAATTTCATAGATGATAAATGATCTATTTGTTATATAAATATATAGTGGTAAAAAAAATCTTTGAATTTTGGCGTTTTAATTCATTCTGTACATTTTCAAATCACAGCACTAGTAGAGTCAACGCAGCAAAATTGGATATTTAAGTATTTTAATAAAAATAGTATGGATTTTTTTTTGATTGGCTAAGAATCGAGTTTTATATGAAAGAATGAAGAAAAAAGATCACTTTGCAAAGTAAAATGATGATAAACTGAATATATTTATTATAGTATAGAAATCTCATGAAGTATTAACAAAATGAAAGAAGAGAGAATTATAATTGAATGAGATAAAAGAAAATATCATGATAAAACAATATATAGCTTGAGTAACATAAAAAGTAAAATGAGATGATTAAATAAATATGAATTTTACAGTTTATTGTTCGTTTTTGTTGTACATTATCAACATATTCGATGGGCTTACACATTGATACTAAGCTGTTGTGCAGCCTACGCCTATGACACCAGCAAATGCCTAAAATAAAGATAATCTCATTCAAAATAAACTTTTACGTAGTAGAAAATGTTGTACTGGGCAACAAAATACTGTTTTATCGCCGCAATCATTGTTTCTTACAATAGCATATTCGCAATTTGTAGCTATAAAAGAAAAAAAAAAGCATGAAAACTTGTAAATAGATTCCATAGAACTTTCTGCATACTTAAAACAATATACCACATACGATATATTCTATGGCATTGAAAATCAATTAAGCCACTTATATGTACTACGAAATATATCATGTGCGTTACGATGATATATTCCGATATGACATATTCACTACACTTTGCAGGTTTAGATTCTAATCCTTACAGAAACATATTTAAAGAATTTTTCTTGAACATTTGCTTGCTTATTATTGATTTTAACTTATTGATAAGTCACTTTACATCTAAATTCTTTTCGTTCTTGAGTACTGTTTGCCAAAAAATTGTGTAATTCTACAAAGTATTGACTGTTAATCATTGAAATTCGAAATCATATTTATAAATTTTCAATGTTTTCGTTTAGCGTATAAGAAAATCTTGACATAAAATTAAAAAAAGCTATTCGTATTATTACTAAACTTATAGTGGACCTATGAGATGACAAAAATTTTGTCATTTCTCTTCATTAACCTTGTCATTCTATTATAGAAACATAAGATTTAAGGAAATATTTTCACAGGTATTTATAGGATATTTTTACAATCCATAAGTAAAAGTCTGAAAAAGTGAAATAGAAATATTTAAAAGTTAAAAAACACACAAATTTCAATAAATCTTGAAATTTATGAGATATTCGAAAAACATAATACTATCAGGATCTATGGTGAATTAGAAACTTCATTATCTCAAATTGTTTGGCATTATGCATGATGAATTAAAAAATTCTCTATTTTAATTGTCTCAATTCTGTTTCATTGTTTAGAAAAATACACAATCTCATAATATCTAGCGTTATCGGTCATAGATTAGTAATTCGCTATTGCTCGAACTCTGCTTTCTTAAGGTCCCTCTTACACCCTAATTTGACTTTTTGCTTTCTCTATTCCAATCTTGCTGAAATTTATACAGGAGGTGTATCTCGGGCTAGATACTTCACAGTAAAAATTTCAGCACGAAATATCATACATGTAGAACTCGAAGACTCTACTCGAGTATTAAAAATTTGACTCGAGTTTTCAACTATTCAACTATTAAAAGTTTTAATACTCGAGTACTCAAGTTTTCAACTATTCAACTATTTAACTATTCAACTATTAAAAGTTTTAATACTCGAGTTTTCAACTATTCAACTTCTGTCTACAGGATGCTGCTGCAGGATGCTAGAAGTAATACACGTATGTTGAGGGTGGGGCATAGGTGTGGGTGAGGCCGTGAGGGCTGAGGGCATAAGTGTGGATGAGGGTGAGGGCATAGGTGTGCGTGAGGGTTAGGGTGTCAGAAGTGAGGGCATAAGTGTGGGTGAGGCCGTGAGGGGTGAGGGCATAGGTATGCGTTAGGGTGAGGGTGTTGCTGATGTTGTCAAACAGCTGCTAGTTATAGGTTATTGTCAAATGCAAGCAACGTTGTCTCTCCTCGTCCGATTAGTTTCAGCATCCTGCAGGCAGGAGCTTGTAGGCAACAACCTGTAGGCAGCATCCTGTAGGCAACAACCTATAGGCAGCATCCTGTAGGCAGCATCCTGTAGGCAGCATCCTGCAGGCAACATCCTGTAGGCGGCATCCTGCAGCAGCATCCTGTAGGCAACAACCTGTAGGCAGTATCCTGTAGACAACAACCTGAAGGCAGCGTCCTATAGGCAACACCCTGTAGACAGTATCCTGCAGGCAGCATCCTGTAGACAGAAGTTGAATAGTTGAAAACTCCAGTACTCGAGTATTAAAATTTTTAATAGTTGA
The DNA here is from genome assembly GCA_022393335.1 of Macrotrachela quadricornifera. Classification (NCBI taxonomy): domain Eukaryota; kingdom Metazoa; phylum Rotifera; class Eurotatoria; order Philodinida; family Philodinidae; genus Macrotrachela; species Macrotrachela quadricornifera. Next base: position 316,614 of record JAJEKB010001445.1, on the reverse strand, counting down.
ATAGTTTAAAACTCGAGTACTCGAGTATTAAAAGTTTAAAACTCGAGTAAAGTTTTAATACTCGAATCGAATTAACGAGTTCTACACTACTGGCCTAATGGAGTGCATCGGAGTCCTTAAGACCTATTCTACTGAGATGTTCACAAGTCTTCAAGGTCTATTTTATAGGGTACCTCGCGGATTTTACAGCCTATCCTATGGAATACTATTGGGATCCTTAAGGAATATTCAATGGAATATCTCGGTATTCTCAAGAGTCGTCCTATTGTAGTATCCTAGCCTCAAAAATGCTATAAAGTGGAATACCTTCAGGCCGTCAGCTGTTGTAATATGGGGGTAGCCATAAGTTGCAAGGGCTTCTTCTATGGAATATCCAGTTGTCCTCCTGGACCATACTTAGGGGTAACCATCAGTATTTATGTCGAAGCGCAAGTTCAGTGAATTGAGCTGAAGCAAGTTCGACATCTTTCGTGTAGATGAATGGGCGCTGTGATGTACGTAAATATATATTGTCGTTTGACTGAAGAAGTGATCAACATTGAAACAAATTTTCAAGTAAGAAATTATTCTCTCTAGGTGATAGTCAAGCGGCGGACCGTATAGAGAATCGATGAGGGGATACCTGGAATGAGGTGACGGCGACATATGATTGGCTCATATTCTATCTTGAAGATGTGAAGTTGTTTATAGTCATTGTCCCAGAAATTGTATCAAGCCATGGAGTATTATTTATTCAGTCCATCTGTTAGAAGAACTTTTAGAAATCATAGCAAGAATTGGATTTGTAAATGGTGAGCGCGCAGAAGTTTTCTTACCAGATGAATACTTATTAAGCATTTTTGCACAAACAGATGTGTCTCCACTCTAGATTTAGAAACGGAACAGATTTCGTTAATCGGATTTTGTGAGAAAGAATTGGATTTATGCGTGAAGTTTTCTCACAAATTCTGTGCTTGATACCATGAAACATTCGTTTTACCTCTTCTCCATTGTGCAACTAACCTGCTCTACAGTGTTGGAATTCGGTTGTCAGAAACATAGGCCTATTGGCAAATCAGATATCAAATAGCGTAATACGTCTGAAGAAAACTGGCAAATGTATCTAGCTCCTGCAGAAAGAATAAACTACTACATTTAACTCGGACAATAAAATGCGTTGATTGAGGTTAAACCGCCACAAATCTACGTGCGTTCGACGCGTTCTTTCTCTATTTTTTGATTAAGTATTTCTGCTTATTTTTTCAAGTAACGCATTTGGACAATCGATTCACTTAGTTCTAGACTGAGAAAACAACGATGCAGATGGACGTTTATCGATGTCAATGGGACCCAGTATGCTTGCCTGTGTATAACGTAATAACTGGACTATAGTGGCCATCTGGTAGTTACAATTCAAACAATTATAGAGAAAATTGTAAAGATCATCTAGTCCCTATGGTTTTAATTAATCAGCCGGTATTAGTTAAAAAGGACGCTCATCGATCAATTATTTAGTATGATTGAATTATTGCTACACATTTACCAGTGCAACACACATGCTCCAGTATAGACCTTCAAAAATAATCATTACTACTCAAACATCATCAGTCAAAATTTAACCGTCTCAGATTTTGATTGTTATTAGCTGCTATTTTTACACAAACGGTAGCCTTTCAAAACCTATGACAATCTGTATATTAAACTGTTTGAGAATCAGTGGCTACTCCAATAGAATACGCCGTGAGTATCCTGATATACTTCATAGAATTGTCGTTGAGCCATTCCGAGGTAGCTTCCTAGCGTAGTCCTTGATGACCTAGAAGTACTCAATACAATAGTCTTTGAGGACCTGGAGGCACCTAAATAGGATACTCCTGAAGGAACCCGAGATGCTCCTTAGAATATCTCTTGTGGATCTTGAGATGCTCCCAAGGAGAGACTTTAAGGAATCCGAGCTGTTCTGTAAGGTTATCCCTCGAGCACCTAGAAGAAATCCATTACATAGACTTTGAGAACTTATGGTTTCCTTCAACTAATAGGTCTTCAAGGACTATGACTATCCATTAGAAAGTTATGTAGTGAATGCCTATCTATACATAGAAATATTAGAAGAATGGCTCTACATTGTGGTAACGATTACTTGAATACTCAACGTAATCAATGCTAATAAGTCGAGTGTTCATCGACATCGACGCTAACTCGTTGAGCAGTGATACTAACCATTGCTAATTGATTGAACACTGACCCTAATTAGTGCTAATTAGTTGAATACTGACCATAATTAGAATTAATTGGTTGAGTAGTAATTAATCAATTTACAGTTATATAATTTATGCGGTTTATGATTTCATTCAATGGGTCCTTACTATTGCACGTGTAGTATAAAACGTGGAATCTTGTGATTTGGTAAAATATGAACTGGAAGAAAATAGGCTCCAAATTTGGAATTTACACAGTTTGGAGCTCACCTTTTTTGACCCTTTCTTTTTATATGAGCTAGTGGGATCAATCAGAAAGCCATTTTATAGAGCATCTTTTACTGCATCTTCTCATGAAAAAGACAAATTTTTAATCATATGTTTTGTTAAAGAAAAGCGTATTATTCAAATCGAGACAGAACTTCGCGATCACCTTTTATGTGACACAATGTATTGTCTTCAATAATATGTCGTGTTTTTATAGACTACAATTCTAAGAATTTTTATTTTTTGTCAATTCCTAATGAGACAATAAAAATGAATATTAAAAAACAAAGTTTATTGAACGATAAAATAACATGTGAACATAAGTATATATAGTGACAGACTGAGAGAAGATAGAGAAAGGAAGCGTGATGAAGCACAGTAGGGTGTTGACAGGTGATGATAGCCTCCATCTAAAATAGGACTAATGTCAAAATTTTGTGAAAAAATAATATATTATAATGTGAATTTCTTTTATCATCATCTGATAAATAATAAGTTTGTCTTGCTTTTTACATGTCTCTGTCACAAAGAAAAATAGATCATTTTTTGAAGTTCTCTAAAAATTATATTCGATTTTTGATTATTTATAAAGTCACAAAGTTTAGAGAAAGTGATTAAGTTTTTAAAAATTTATTTTGAAAAATTTTAATTTTTTCTAATAAAATAGATTACTGCTACATATGAATCAGTAATCAATGTTATAAGGAATTCAGAATGGCAATGCCATCATTGATTTGACTATATTCAGAAAGAATATTAATCAAAATTTAATTGTTATTTAGAAATACTAAACTTAGTAGTAATTATGATTCTCCTTCTTAAATAAAAATAGATGCTATGTAACGCTTTCTTGCTTTTCTAGAGAAAACAGTTCTTTGTAAAATAGCATCGTATGAAACGTTTATAAAGAACTTTTAGCAATAGACTTCATCTTTTACTTTTTTAATTATCAATTATGTTTTTGAAAAAGCATTGAATAGGTATCAGTATACCAATTCTGATAAAACCTAAATCATGTTGAAACAATTATTAACAACCATATTTATCAAGTGTAACAGTTTGCAAACAGATAAATGTTCGAATCTTGCAGTTTCTAGTAAAAAAACTATTTAACAGTTTGTAGTATGGAAACAATCTTAAGTTTCAATTTCATTATCTTCTTATCATTTTTTTTGTTTCATAAATATCTTATACGTATAGGTTTTTTGTATGTTCGTTACTGATAAAGGTTATTTATTTTGACTAAAGACGAGAATAAACGATGACCATTAGCTAAAATCAAGCGTTTCTTATGCAAAATCAGTGTTCTATTGTCTTTTATCATATTTCAAACGCTATCTTATCACTTCAAATATACGAGTAACAGTATAGTATCATTGAAGCCTGACAAAAAAACCATTCCTAGATGTCAAATCACTTTTAAATCAGGATATAGTGCACTTCATAGAACTTCATAAGTTATACTTACTATAAAAAAAGTTCACGCTCCTAGCCTGTTTCTGAGAAGATCGAGCGTTGTCAGTTTTATAGCTAAATATTACCATAAGGTCTGAATCACGTTATACAAAAATGATCTCCGATTACAACGTGATTTTCACTACTGGTGAAGCTTTTTACTTGAAACATTTTGAAAAAAAAAATTCAAAAACACTTGTTCTAGCGAAAGTATGATCAAAGTATTGGAAGCAACATAAATGAAAAAATCCTGAAGAAAATTTTTTTCAGAGGTTTTCGAGTTTTTATTCCTCACTGTAATTTGAATACAGCTTTATGACAGCAAAAGAATTTTGGTTTTTTTTTAAATTAAAATGTTTAGGATTATCAGCTCTACGAAGAATGAAAATAGCATCGAAATTGCATATCATTTTTTTACAACGTGGTTTAGACCTTATGATAATATTTTCCTACGAAACTAACAATATTTGATCTTCTCAGAAACAGACTAAGAGTATGCATATTTTTTATGGTAGACATAATTCATGAAGTTCTACAAGATAACCTTTGTTTCAGCTCAAAAACAATTGGATACCTGAGAATAGTCCTTCGGAAGTATAATTAGCATAAATTTAAAAAATCTTTGCAATCGAACAACAATGTCTATAAGCATTGTTTTTATTTTTATTTTTTGTGTATCGTTAATTGTGATTTGTAAATAATAGCAGCATTTTAGATCAATTAATTGTACAACAAATCACAAAGTTGTAGAAGACTTGATAGTTTCCATAACCTCTAAGTTTTATAATATATTGTCAAATTTACAGTAGTATGATTACATATTCTTAAGAAGAATTCCAAAAGCTAATGAATCTTTAAATCCTTGATGGTGCTCCGAACATGAAACACAAAATAGCATCATATAAATAACATCGAATTCAGTTAAACATCTGACAATTATTAATCATATACTACCGTTGTTACACACTAAACTACAATATACTATTTAAAACAAATAACAAAAAATTTATAATCTCAATCTATGTATTTTATAGTAATTTATATTGTTAAAAAGTTTAGCAGAAAGATAGTCATGAAGATATTACTTGTTGTCTTCACTAATATACCATTCAGCTTAGATGTTGTTCATTACTATGATTAAATCAACAAGAAACATTGATATTGTTAACATATTTGCTGTTTGAACTAGAAACTTCATGATATAATTAATTGTGTCAAATAAATTGGTGATGGAGAACGCATGAGCAAAAATCGCGACGTACTCATTTCTTTCCTACTTTGCTATTAAAAAGCATGTAGCGCCATCTGAAAAGATATTGTTTTATTATGAAGTCGCATGAGATCAACGACGAGATCAGAATTATAGTCTTGTTAGTTGTTGTATTCTTCATATAGTTCAACGATGAATTCGAATAGTTTATTGTTATATTATTGATTCATGATCAACCAATTATAGTTAAACCATTCAATTTTTTGCACCTTTAAATACGAAAATGATACGTCATAGAGAAAATTTCCTTTTTGATTTTCTACCTTTCATTAGGAAGGCATAGTAGAATTTTCGACCTTGATTGCTCTTAACAAGCGAGTAAAATTGATCATCATCAGTATCAATTTATCCAAATAATTTAATACATTGGACAATCCATCATCTAAAATTCTTGATCTAACTCATAATCTGATCTAATATGTGATATGATCCATATTCTAATCCACAGAAATAAATTATAAACCAGAAGTCATTATAAACACAAATGTAAAATTCAAGTTAATTGAACTGCTAAATTAATAATCATATTTAATAATATAAATGGAACTTAACAAAAATCAAAAACGATTTCTCTATGTATTAAAATAAGATAACGATGCAGTGATAGAGAAAGTTTTCTTTTTTATGTTTCAATTTTCATGTCGAAGAAATAGTAGACTTTTCAACCTTGACTATTATTGAAAAGCTAGTGAAATCGGTCATCATCAGTACAAATCTATCCAATAATTTAATCCATAAAATAATTCTAAATCATAATATAATCTAATACGTGATATAATGTCTAATCTAATCCATAGAAAGGTTCCATAAACTGTAAATAGAAAATTGAACAATAAAAATCAAAATTTTCTCTATGGCTGCATCGTTTTCTTATTCAATACGTATAAAAAATGCTTCCGATTTTTCTCAAGTTATGCCTGTATTTTGTAACATTAGTAAAAACTATATTCTAATAGAAAATATCACTTTACACTTACCAAAAATAAATCATGCATTATGTCACCAGGTAGAGATTGAAAAAAACGACAAGAATAATACTACTTTATCATTTAGATATGCTAGTCTTTCCTGCAGTACATCATCCCCTTTAACATCATCTTCTTTACTTTAAAGACAAGCAACAGTACGTCGCCGGCGGATGTATACAGAATCTACAAATAATTGTAGCTACCGAAAGCAATAAATATTAAAATATTTTCACACAGAATTTAATTTTGTATGGCACTATGATTTTAATATTTACTTCGAAAATTCAATTTTTTATTTGTGCTGCGACGTCTTGTTGTATTATTATTTTGCCTTACTCTCATACGCATCAATATCTTGTATTACATTTTTTGTTAATCTGTTTCAATTGAAATATTAGCATAATAATTTTAATACTTAGCTTGTTTATTTATTGAAATAATGTTTTTGATATTGCCTTCCTAAATAAACCAGTAATCTAATATTTTTTAGAATTAATCAATCATACATATATATCTCATTTATTGTTGCTTGATCCGAACCATATTTTTTTCTGATAACTCATCTTAAAGAAGATATAGTTTATACTTTGTGACAAAACTACGTTACATCATCAACGTTAACCAGACGGTTAAGACAGTTATCATTTGCTCTAAAACGAACAAATTAAAGAGAATGTTTCGTAATCTAACATCTTTTTATATTGATAGAACTTACATCGAAATGAGGGCTAGAAAACTTTTTCAATTGAATAAAAAATTTTCATTGCGTGTAATATTGTAACCACCAACACTTTCTATACCATTGTTTCTTTGTTGTTCATATAGTTATTATTTACTATGTGTACTGATTTTTTCGTTTCTTACTATAGATTATATCGTCATTGTGGAAGAAATACCCATTATTTAGTTGAGGAGAAGAAAAAAGAAATAAGAGAATTCTCTGCTAAACTGAATATATGGAGACTCGCTTAGCTTTTTCTCCTAGAAGCGCTGTTTCAAAACTCTTGTAAAATTATTTATCTATATTATTTCCAAAAATGAGATAGCAAAAAAAATGAAATTAATTTAGGATTATCGTTGAACAAGTTTTCGACAGAAGAGTTTACATATAATAGTACTGAAAACCAAAAGTAAAAACCGATCTTAGATTTGAATTTCGCATCCTCAATTATCTTTAGTCAAGTTTTATGGAAAACGTAATCCACAAAAAAGTTTCAAAAAACTGATATCCCATTCAAATTCTTCGACTTCGATTACTTTTGATCGTGTTTTATTGAAAAGGAACCATTCTGTTTCGACATCATTTTTCGACCAATGAATGAAGTGCAGACATACAAGCAAGCAATCAGACAATTTATGTTTGCTAGACGTTATCTTGAATTTTTTTTATCATAAAATTACTTTTAACGACTAATACGAACGATTTCTCATTTTTTAGTGGAAAAAGATCAAGTAGATGATGAGTTGATTACATACCATCTTGAGAACATTAGTGTTGCTTCTGATAGAAATGAACCATACTCTTACATTAAATAGAGCTAGTATATCATTCGTAACTCTAAATATGTCACAACTTACTGAACAATACACTCGTAGAAATAAATGAGAATTATTTCAACTGTATTTTATTCTTACATTATTAATTGAAAGCATTTCCTCTAATTATTTACTTTCATTTGAATCAATCGAACTATTATTTGTCGCAAGATATAACTCATTAGTCTGTGTTCGTTACTTCTTTCAATAAAAAAAAAACAGAAAATATTCTTATCTACACTAGATGCGTATTATACAAGTGCGCAGTTTTTCACCGTCAGTATAAGTTTTTATCATGAAATAACATTCTGAAAAAATTTTTGCTAAAGTCTTGTCAGCAAATAATTATCAATGGCGTTTCTATTTTTATTCTCTATAACAGGTTAAAGGCACACATCTTTATTCAATTCTAAAAGCTAATGGAGTTTTTTCTTTCCGTGTAACTCGACACGCAAAGTACGCGTACATAGTGTCTCGTACGTAATGCGTATAAGCGCGCACGGTGATATATTACATGCATTTTGGCGTACAGGATGACATGAGTTATTATTGAAACCACTAACATAAAGAGAAACCTATACTTAAATATTAATTAAGAATGTTCTTTATATTTGCCATTCTTTTGTTTTTTACGATTGTTAGAATTTTAACATTATTTTAAACCAGATGAATATATCATAGAATACTATTGAATTTGAAATAATGAAATGCTTTTCACTAAAATGAAATTCACAAAAGATTTGCATTTCAATTCATATATTTTTAGTGACAATTACTATTTATTTATTATTTATTATAATAAAAAATACTGTTTCTTTGTTAATCGTTCTTTTCGAACGCTGTTCTTTTTTTATTTCTTAGTTAAGAAAGAAAAGACAATAATACAAGAATACAATCCAATATAACTACATAGAAATATTTACATTTAATAAAGTCTTTTAAGTGTATATGTGTCTTTCATATATTTACTTATCTTTTCCAGCCTGAAAAACAAATAATTTTTTTTAATTAAAAAAAAAAGGATTTTTTTATTTTAAACCTTACTGGATAAACAAAAGATGTTAATTTTTGACATTGATTATAGCAACAAATTTGACAAGTATATAAACCCATATTATCATCAAAAGTAGCATTTCTAATTACTAAATCTGTTTTTTCACCGAGTGTATCTATTAATTCATCACGTGGATCAAACCATTGTGTTTTACATTCATCTTTTCGATAATTACTAATACGACACATTAATGAAATATAACTACGTGGTTCAAATAAAGCTTGGAATGTATGAACTATAGAAAAATGGAAATATATTCGATTGAAAAACTAATTTTTCTTACCGGTAATAGATGTATCTGTAGAAAAATTTGTTGCAATTGAATTTATCTCTATTTGATAAAATAAAAAAAATATAAATTTCTTTTCTTTTTAGGATTATATTTACCGTTCATATTAACATGAACATTAAATGTTTGTTGAGCATAAATTTCCTGATGTACTCCTATACATTGATAAATACCATTCATATCAAAACGAATTTTTTTTATATTAATTGTTGATACTATTGAAACACCGAGAAAAGAATCATCAATATTATCATCTTCTTCTTCCAAAATACTCTAATTAAGAAAAAAGAAATTGTATATAATAGTTTTTCTTTTCAAATAATTGCAGAAACTAACTTTTGAAATAAATGATTCAATTAAAGTTCCATTATGAAACCAAAATATATCAATTGTATCAAAATTTGATAGGAATGAACATGTTAATTGATATTTTGAACCTTCATTAATAGTGATTTCACTTGGTGAACTTAATATTGATTGAAATGATATTGTTTTATGCTTTCTTAAACGGCTTAATAATATTGATGATGATGTTGATGAACAATTAACCATTATTATAATTGATAAATACTATTAAACAAAGAAAAAATGATATTAATTAAAAACTTTTAATAAATTAATAATGAAAATAGAAAATACTTACAAAAAAAGTAAGAAATGAACATGTCATCATAATCATTGTCTGTCTATTTGTATATATGACGATGTGTCGTTATATTTTTAAATTATGGAAATGACTTGTGAACGATGTACGACGACGATGACTTCGATTAGCATATTATGCAATGAATGACGCCGCTCGAATCAAACTAACGGTTCTTCTTCTCTCTTTTTTTTTCTTTTGCTCTTATAAAAAAAAAGAAATGAGAGACAAAGAGACAATATGTCAACACGACTTCGGTCATTGTGACCCTAATCTTATCTCTTTTTTTCTCTTTATTCTTAGTCTCGTCAACCAATTACAATAATTTCCGAAGCGTAATTAAATAGAAGAAGAAAAAAACGAGCCAGAGAGATAGACATGTTCATTGGATAATGCAATGTCTCATTAAAATTGAATATATCAAAATAGGATGAACGTAAAAAGAGAAAAATAATGAGTCTCATCTTATCCTTCTTTCTAATACGTAATTTAATCAGAAACATAACGACGTAAAATGATTAAAAAAAAAAGAAGGAAATGAAAAAGCTGAATTTCTTCATCCATATAAACGGCATTTACGTACGATTATTATATCTTAATAAAGAGTTATTCAGTCTCTTCATAAAAAAAAAAATCCAACGACGAAGATATGAAGATCAACGTGTTCTCTTGTTTTTTTGAACTTCTATATAAATTATTTTATAAATAACTTTGAGCAACATTATATGATAGATAAATCAAATAAAGATTAATCAATCGATAAAAATATTCTAAAGAAAATTTATCGATTGGTTATTGCATATTATGCTAATTCTTATTGATTGATTGATTGATTGCATTTTTATCAATCAATAATACTAGATTTTGGACATACAAACACATTTTAAAATATTCAATTTTCATTTCCTGATGATTTTTTCATTTGATATAATTATATTATTTAGAAAAAAAATAAATAGTAATGATGAAACATGTATTAAATTGCATATCATAAAAATAGTTTGTTCTAGAAAAAAAAATGTACTGAAAGAACATCTTCTAACATTTTTCATCTATATAATTAAAAAATTTATTATTTATAAAATATATTCTTTCATATTTTGTTTAAAAAAAAATTATTAAATGATTAACTTTATCTTTAGAATACATGTTCAATTATATGAAATTCTATTTATAACAAGGTCGAATCATTCTGTAGTTAGAATTGTACGTAATGATCTTTTTCTTTTCGATTGTAAAGAAAATAATTTTGAGTATAATTCAAATCTCATATTCAATGAAATTTCTTCTTTTATCATATATTAAAACGATTTCTGTAGAATTAATTAATATCTTCAGATATATTTCCAAAGATTTTGACTTTATAAGTCTTCATTTTTTTGCTAAAAAATTAATGATTGATTAAACTCTAATAAGGAAAAGATATTTTTCATTGATAAACTCTTACAAGGAATCTTAAATTGTTATACTAATAATCCATTATTTTTGTTTATTTCATATTATACAAAATATATCATTTGGTTACCTTGAGAATTTTATTAACCATTATAGAATATTATCTATTATTAGTTAAGCTATATTTTGATGATATTTGAATTCATAAGAAAAAAAACGAAATAATTATATTAATACAATAGTGAAATTTTATATTTTTGCTAAATCCAGACTAAAACTATGAAATATAAATAACAATTAATTATCAAAAAGATGATATTATCATTCATTATAAAATACAAAAGTATAGAATATTGTATTATAGAAAAAAAGATTTTACAAATGAAAGCTAATATTATTATATTTTTAACGAAAATGTTAATTTAAAATAAAGGAATCTTTTTAATTGTTGTATATTTTAGTATTATAAATCTATTTTTTTGTTTGAAATTCTACCTATTGAAATATAAATAAGTATATAAAAAAAATAAACAAAAACTTATTATTTATTTATATTAGTCAAAATAAATTTTTAAATTTATTTAGAAATATGACATCTTTTTGATATAATACTCAATCTATTATTCAATATGAATATATTTAATTAAAATTAATATTCATTAGATATAAGAAAACAAATTTTCTGTTGTTTTTTCTTGCCTGTAAAAAATAACAAATAAAATTGTTAAATAAATATTAAATTTCTAATAATTTTTTTCTCTTATAGATTATTAAAACGATAAAGATCATAGATAAAAGATGAATATAAAAACGGATTAATTTTCTTTTTTTTCTTTTGTTTTTAAAATGTTCAATCATGAAAAGGTGTATAGATTCATTGACGTCGACTATACTTTGTCAAACAACTAAGCAGAAAAATGTTATGAATATGAAAGAAAAATAATTGTCAACATCCGCTTCTTGTCTATAGTGCAGCTGTTATTACTACTAGAACAACTATAGTTTTTCATCATAACTGAAAAGAAATGAACGAACGCCGAATTGAAACGAGAAAAGCAAAAAGAGAAAAGAAAAGAAAACGTCACTTTCTTTCTTTTTTCTATTCTATTCTGTTTGAGAAGAATAACTCCATTACGACTAATTATATTTTTACATTACTGACTAAAGACAGCAAAAAGAAAATCGATCTGGCCGTGCCTCATTTATATCGATGCAACAGTCACAGACACAGTATCTTGGTAGCGCTCGATTGAGTACGAGTTCTCATTCATCAACATCGGCATCTACTAATGCACTTCTAAATGGATTAATTCCATCTCATCGTTTATCTCAAACAATTGGAAATGTTTCATCTAGTCCATCAAGTCATAGTCCAAATCAATCACGTATATTATCAAATCCTAATAATCAATTAAAACGATCAGAAAAAATAAAACATATTATATTAATTGTAAGTTTAACTATTATTTTTGCTTTTCTTCTTATAATAACAATTGAATTGGCAACAATACTTGTTAAATATAAAAAAGACGATGAAATTATATTATTATCTTCTAATGTAATATATAATTCAACTATAACTATTAATAATAAAACAAAATTAGAAGAAGAAAATAATTTATCAATTCATTCATTTTTTGCATGTGTATGGCTTTTTAATATTTTACTATTTTTTATATGTTTAATTGTACATTTATTTATATATCAACGACGTTCACAACGTGATCGAGCACGAGCAGCATTTCTTAGGTAAAAAACAACGGCCCAATTTTCTTTAATATATAAGATTAAGTATTTGCCATTTTAATAGATTAAAGAAAATGTCAGATGAGTTCATTAAAAATTTTTCGTCTATTGAACGTATAAAATAAGCTTAGTTAAGAAAGTATCTGTCATCAGTATAAGAAAAAAAAAAAAAAGAAAAGAAGAGGAAGAAGAAAACCGGAAGAAGCTTGTTGCACATCGTCACATTTGTTTCATAAGACATGCATGAAAGCACTGTGATAAGCAGCATGAAAAAGAAAAAAAAAAGAAGGAAAGATTATTTTTTTATTTTGTTTTAATTATATTTCTATAAATAATTGACTTTGATATTTTGCTTTTTGTATTATTAAGATTAACTTTAAAATATAATTATCAATAAAAATAAAAATAAAAATTTTTTTTTCTGTCTTTTTTTTAGAGAATTTGGTCGAATATTTGATAATGAAAAATCATCATCAAATAATACACTCGTTGATTATTTATTAAAAACATGTTTATTATGTATTTTATGGTATTTATCATGTTATTTAATGTTTCGTTCAATGTCAATACTTATATCAGCTGAAATAATAATATTATATTCTATAACAATAACATTACGACAAGTTCTTGGTTGGATATTTTTACATGAACAATTTATTGGAAATAAAGTTTGTTTATTTATTTATTTATATTTTAAAAAAGAAATAAAAAAAAATTGAATTATTTTATATACAATAGATAATAGCACATATTCTTAGTTTATCAAGTTTTCTTTTTCTTGCTCATAATGATGGATTTCGTTTTAATAAATTTTCATTTGGTTTATTATTAATTACATGTGCTATTACAATGAAAACAATATTTGATGTAAATAAATAGTTTTTTTTTTTATTATTAATTATTTAAATTTATGTTTTCTTTTTTAAATAGATTCTTATTAATAATTTTATTAAAAATTTAACAAATACAAAATTACGAATAGTTATGATTAATATATGTTTATGTGGTACATGTATTTTTTGGCCATTTGTTTTACTTTTACATGCAACTAATATTGAAACAATATCAAGTAAACAATTTCATTCAATATTTACTATAATTACATTAATTTGTGCACTTTGTAAGAAAGATTTAATTATAGATTAATAAATAAATAATTTGTATTTTTTTTGTTCAAAGTATTTAATGTATTAACAATTGCTATTCCATTTAAATATACATCAACGGCTAGTGTTATTTCTCTTCTTCTTGCTATTCCATCGATATCTTGTAAGTTTTTTTTTATTTTTGAATAATTTTTTATTTTATTTTATTTAATCTATTTAGTAATTGATCATTATGTATTAAATATAAAATATGCTCCATTAGTTATTTCATCAATATTATGTTCATTTGCTGGTGTTCTTCTTTCAATAATACCAAAGCGATGGTTTCAACCGGGTGAAGCAGTTAAAATGAAACAAGCATTAGGTTTAGTTAATAAAGATTCAAATTCAAATGCTACTGCTGGTTTAATGAGTAATACTGGAACAACAACTGGAACATCATCAGCATTTGAAGAAATACGTGCTCAACGACGTATACGAAATGCTCTTTTATATAATGAAGTTAAAACATGATCTCTTACTTTTGGTTTTTCTATGTAATTAATAATGTTAAAAGCAACATGATTTTGCTCATTTAGTATAGAGAATTTGAGATTTATATTTGCATCTATAAATAGAATTGTATCTTTGATTTTTTCCAATCTAATTTTGTTATGAGTAAAATGATTTTTCTTTATGTGAATTTTATCTTTTTATTAAAAATAAATGATTAGAATAGAGTTTCTTTATAATATATTTAATAAAATAATTAGAAAATGGATTTTATTCAATTCAATATAAATAATTTGCAATAAATCCAAAAAAATATTCTACATATTATCTTTGTTATCATAAAAGACACAAAATACGTAAACAAAGAATAACACATTGTATTATTACGATATCTTATTAATATATAATCGAGTCATTTTTAAATGTAATTATATCTCTGCATATATGTACATCTATTCAATAAAAATAAAATTCATTTAGTCTTGGAAGTTTGATATTGTTAACATCATATTCATAGTCTTTTAATGAGATGAGGCGTAGATTTCTATGAAAATATTTTACACTTTATAATATAATGTGTGACACGAGATGTTTATTGTAACACATTTTAAAAATATGGTTTAAATCTAATTGTTGACACGTTTACCACTTTTCCAATGCATGTAAATTATTTCTACTTTCTTTTTCTTTTGTTTTATTTAATTCGAATTAATGATGCCTATCCTCAAAATGTAACATAGGTTGAGAATGATGCAAAAACAAGTACAACTGGTTTTCTACGTATATTTGTATTAATAAATAAAATGTTGATTTATTAAACATAGATAATTTTCGATTTTAATTCTGAATTAGAAAAAAAACTTCATTATTCAGATATTTTTATAAATAGTGATTCACTAAATAAAAAAAAAACGATATATTTAATAAAATGATCTTTATCTGTAATTTATAATTACTTTTCAAATAAGTCATAATAGAATAATATTGAGATGTTTTCAATGATTTTTGAATCCCCCCTCCAGTTGATAGATTAAAGCATTAAACTCTACTTTTTTTAAAGCATCATACTATTAATAAAGAGAAGTTGATGTAGAACAGATAGATACTTTTATGTTGATATTCAAGAATTTACAAACAATTTTAGATTGAAAAAGTAAGTTTTTTGTTCATATAATTTAATCTTGTTATTGAATATATTTTTCCGTTTCTTCTATCTAAATGTGTTTGCATGTTAGAAGCATTGAGCACTTAATTCATTAATTCTTTTATATAAATATAAAACGAAGAAATTTAGTATAAAAACAAGATTAAATGCAGCGAACCTAGTTGCTAGATTGACGACGTCATTCACAAAAACAAAAATGACACGTGTTTTTTTTTTGGTGTATTAAATATAGGAATTAGTCATGCATAAACTAACTAAATATACGTCAGCAATGTTTTATTTACTATTGTTGATTATTTCTCTTATTATACATATATAAGCATTTGTATTTGTTATGAGGATGTTGTGAACAAGTGAATTGATTCTACATTTTTAATGACTTCTGAAGCAGATACTGATGATTCATCATCCTTAGTTGATAGACTTCGAATGTCAAAAGTTTTTTATGTTAATCTATTTTGTTTAGGTCCTCGGTACCCAGCACGATCTGATGATATTTTCATCATCACTTACCCAGACTATTTGTCACGATTTATATTTATTGATCAGCTTAGTAAAGAGGCAGCAATAAAGATGGTTCTTTCCGATGCGATTCACATGCATTATCCATTCGATTATGCTCGATAGAATTCAAAAGCAAAATATATTGCTGTTATTCGTCATTCAAAAGATATATGCATTTCATGTTATCAAATTTAATTTCAAAATTCTAAATCTGGATTCTCTCATATCGAGTTTAATACTTTTTCTTGAACTTTTTATTATTAGTCACATTTAGACAGATGAAACAAGATCTTCGTGATATTGTTCAATAAATAACTCAATTTCTTGACATTGATCTTACTAATAATGAAAAAATACTCATCATTCGATTATATGAAAAGTTATTATGATGCCAACTTAAATGATATTCCATCGCACAGGACTGAAGAACAGGGTCAAAAGTTTGATGCAGTTAGAGTTAAAAAGATTCATCATATGATAGGTTTGAAGGATTATTGGTCATCATTACCAAAATCAATGAAACAGTTTATCACTTGATCTTCTATATGATATTATTGTATTTTTATAATACATGTAAATTTTATTTTTAAATATATTCTTTGTGTGATAACCTTCCATTGTGGGGGCGAATTGAATTCGTTCCCTTTATATTTTGAGTTTTTATCACTACAGCTCTCTTATTTTTTTAATCTACTATATATCGCGAAAAAGCCTAGAACATGCTGTATATTTTGATGTGTTTAGTTTGAGCATCAAATACAGTTTGAACTATAAAAAATGTATTAGAAGAAAAATTGACATATTGTTTTACTACTTGATATTGGCCATGGTGTAACATACTTTTTTCGCACATATTTCAGCTTACATAATTGATAAAATGTGGAATTTTTTTCAAAAAGATATACCTTTCAAAGCTCTATAAAAAGGATATAATCGAAATCATTTTCAGTTGTTCTAATGGTTTTTTCTTATATTCAAAACGAGCAACCTTTATGATATTATCAGTTTGAATCATATTGAAAATCCCTAGAAGACATTTCTGATTCTCTATAAGAATTAGCTCATACAGGTTTTATAGAGTTTTGAAAGGTACATCTTTTTGAAAAAAATTCAACATTTTATCATTTACCTAAGCTGAAATATGTGCGAAACAAAGTATGTTACAACATGACCGATACTGTGTAGTAAAACAATATGTCAATTTTTCTTCTAATACATTTTTTTATAGTTCAAACTAAATACATCAAAATATGCAGCGTTTTCTAGGCATTCTCGCGATGTGTAGTACATAAAAAACAAGAGAACTGTAAGGATAAAAACTCAAAAATACAAAAGGGAGGAGGGGAATCTAATTCGCCCTCACAGTATATTATTAGAGAGAATATCAAAAGTTACATCAACTGTATATATTTTGACAAAAGACTGATATTCTCTGTGATTGTGAAAAAGTACCTTAAAGATATTCGAAGTATCGTTTTACAGCAAAAAACCTTCTTTCCTTCTTCAAAGTTTACTCTAAAAAAATTTTGAAACAAACTTTAAAGAAGGAAACAATAATCCATCTTGTGCAGAATTTAACACTCTAATGATATCTTTGGAAAAAGACTTATGTACATTTTTAATGTAAGATCAGAGGTTTTTTGCTGTACAACGATGATAAGTTTGAGATTTAACTTTTCTACTACTTATTTTTTTCATCTGTAGAAACATTAAATTATTTTTCGCAAATTTAGTTTTTTTAAGTATGAAGCTGAGTCTCTCCTCTCTTCAATGGATGATGAAAAGGAATCGTTTCACCTAACAAAATTAAAATATTTTTATATTTGGAGAAGAAGAGTCCCATAATTATGGGACATTTGAAAATTAAAACTTTTTAAAATTAATTATTAATTTTAATGATTAAATTCAAATCAATATAGCATATGATAGCCTACTATTCTATGGCCATATCTAGGGTGCTAGATAGGTAATAAACCTCTTCTTCAGTTAGAGAAAGCTTCATTGTTCTCAGAATTTCGTGGGGGAGGGTGAGTCCTATAATTTTGGAACTACCCTGTGCATCTATTTATTGTCGCTAGATGACAACCATCTTCAACAGACCAATAATCATACTATAGTCTTTCAGTGTATAAAAAATAGGAGTTTAATATCCTTTTCACAAAATTGCATATCAACGGACACAAGCTCCTTCTTCCTTCGATTTCTATCTTTTCTGATTTTTTTGCGTTATTCTATATTTTAAAATTCGTATTTGTGAGGCGAAGACGACAACAAACATCATATTCACCAAATGTGATTATTACAACTTTATCAATAGTTTTTGTTCTTTCCTACCATTGAAAGCCAATAAATCAGACACTTTTTTTAAAAGGAATATGTTAAAATTTCGTTTTATTTTTTAAACATAGACTCGCAAGTATTTATGTCGTTATACAGAAATATGATACAATTTCATATTCTATACAAGAAAGAACTGGGCCATTGGTTCATCAGTGCCACGTAAATTTTGATTGATTACACTATACCTATATTTTTATGATAAAATAATGCATTATTATGTGCATTATTTCGAAATATCGACCACATGGGTTAGAGTATTTCTAGCCTAACTTCATTAAAATAAAAGATTTTCAAACGCTTTTTTGTCTCGAAATATAAAGAACTAAAAATTTTGCAATGAAAGAGGATAACAAAAGGATTATTCTTTTTTTACTCGAATTGTAGTAAATAGAAATTCAACAAGAAAAATGTATTAAGAAATTTAGGAACCGATTCGAGCGTTTTCCATGATGATTTACCACAAGGCTAAGATAGTAAAAAAAGTTAGCAAGTCGGCGAGCTCTATTCAACTTTATTATCTTATCATGCGAAAGCACAATTGAGTCACAAAGAAAATTGAAAATAATCCATAAGACTCATGAGGAAAAATGGGTGGCATGAATTTCGCACTTGACTTTCGGCAATTGCCAAAAGTTGTGTTTTTGCAAAATTTTTGGCTGTAAACGGAGTGGAAATCTGACAATAGCCAACAGTTCAGTTTTGTTAATTATCAGATATTTTAATAAAAAATATTAGTCAACTGATTGACATGCAAGCTGGTTGATATGCAAGATGCTTGATATGCAGGGTGCTTGACATGCAAGCTGTTTGATATGCAAGCTGCTTGATATGCAGAGTGCTTGATATGCAAGCTGTTTGATATGCACGGTGCTTGAGATGCAGAGTGCTTGAGATGCAAGCTGCTTGATATGCAGGATGCCTGCCTTGCAAGCTACTTGTTATTCAAGCTGCCTGCCTTGCAAGCCACTTGCTCTAACTACCGAACGGAACTATTGGTTTTTGCCAAAGGTCCACCCTGTTTACAACCGAAAATCCAACAAAAACACAATTTTTGGCAATTGTCAAAAGTCAGGTGCGAAAGCCAGTACGGCGAAATTCGCGTTTTCCGAAAAAATAGCATTTTTGATCAAATCGATAATGATTTGCCTGAGTATATAACTCACTCATGAAATTATATATTAATCAATATAAAATTTCATACTCTATCCACTGGTATATACATTCAACCCAATAATAGCCACTTGTTCGTGGCTACATTATCTAGAAATCTCAAAAATCCGATATTAGGGACTAATATCTATGATGATTCGTTCCAAAGTCTAAAGTACTCTTCAAATCCATACCAACCTATACAGAATCGTGAGCTCTATTAAATGGTACATTATTTACAACGATAAAAGTAAAAAGTGTGTGTTTACTGACCAATTAATAAACCAGACGTAAACTATACATCAATTAATGCACAATTTCACACTCTGCAAAATAGCGCACCCATAATATATGATTGGCATACAAACAACTTTTGCTACGAGCATTGAATTGAAGATTTTCATCGCCATTTGTAGTATTTTATTGTTTTTATATGAAATAAAATCAAAACCGCTGATAATTTAGGAATTATTATAGGAAATTGTCGGGTTTTTTTCATGCTGACACTAGTAAATTCATCGAAGAAGATTAGTCTAGTTTGATCATCATATTAATGATAAATCTTCAAAAGATTTTAGAAGCATACATCCGGGAAAACTTGAGATAATCGTGTCATTAAATCGAGTAATTGATAGATAGACCATTGTCCAGTTTCATGATGATACACATAAAGAATTATTTGACGGGTAATAGATCCAATTACTCTGTCTAAGCACATCTACACTATTTAAAAAAGTATAGATATTGTTACAAAGTCAAGGATTTATGTGAAACTTTTTTCACCAAAAAACTAGATTACAATTAATTACTCTTTGATTCGAAAATGCTTAAAATGGAGCCGTTTCAAATCTTTGAAATTCGATTTTCTTCCATCAATGGTAGACTTTTCTGATTTTCAGATTTTTTAAAACAATTTTTGTCGATTAATGCCTATTTAAAAATATCTTAAAACGAAATAAGTCTGTTTTTGTGCTTCAAAAAAAAGACATTTAAGTGATCTTCTTTGTGAGGATTTTACGTTAAAAAATATTTCATGGCTGTTACCGCCTCTCTATTGGCCATATAACATGAATAATAAATCACTACACATGGGTGTAGTTGTTGATTGATGACAGAAAGAAAAAGAGAATACGATAATTATTTATTGGCTGGTCTTGAGAATAGAACAGATTCAGAACAACACTCACTCACATGTCTCAACGCAGGCAAACAGCCTATCATCGATAACAAAGGAAAGACAATACCTATTTCAACTGTTCTCTTCGCTAGTTGCTAAGAGAAATTGCTTTTTGTAACAAGTGCAGAACGCAAAAGAAAATGACGTACACATGGGTAAGAGAATAGAGAGTGTAATTATTACCAACAAAGTGAAACCAAAGATAGTAGTAACTCAGGTAAATAAAAGCCAGAAAAACGATAGATTTTAATCGTTCTTTTTTCTGATTCGATTAAAGACTGGTTAAAATAAAATAAAATTTATATTTCGAGCTGAAAAATTAGATTCTAATCGATTTTAATATATTTATCAGCATTTTTTCTATATGAATAATAATGTAGAAAACTTGATTGTATGAAATGAGTCAAAGTAGAGACCATTAGTACATACTATACCGAATATAAATATGTTGTGGGCGAAATTAGAATACAATCTGATTCGAAATTTGTCTAGTTGAAATTAGAATTCGAATTTGCACTAGACAAAATTGAACTTATTTTTTTAATGAACAGAAACCGACAAAGAGAAAGAAAAAATTTAAGAATAATTTTATTTTATTTTATTTAATTAAAGAATTTAACAAATATCGCCATTTCGAAGTGAATATACCGCATATTTGAATATATACCTTTTGTGAGTGGCATGCAGTAGAACAAGATATCTTCGGTTTTTTTTACATACGTAGCCTTTTGTTCAACATTTAATACGACAGTTACAAGTGCGTCCAGTTACACAGCCGCAAGTATAAGGTTTCGGTGCTTCAAAAAGAGTAGTTGGTTTTAAATTATCAGCATTACTTTGTTTACTTCATCAGGACATGTATCATTTAAATTTACAAATTGTTCAACTTCACGTGTTCTCAAGAACGCCATACTGACATATTAATTTATATAAAACATTATTATTTTCAGTCTTTTCAATAATCAGGCACCACAAATATTTTGGATTGGTATTGATTCGATCGACTAGATATATTTCTTTTCCAACACAACGATTTATATTAAAATTATTTACAATAATATTTAACCTATCACGATGTAATTATTATAAATTTGCTGTTTGATAACACATTTTTTTACGATATTTTTCATCCAATTTCTTGCAAAAGCCTATCTCATGATTATCAATTTCAACAATTGTTGAATTAGACGCTACTATCTGTTTTGGAATTTCACCTATGACTCTTTCAATATATATCGTTTGTCCACTCGATTATTGAACAAATTCAATTAACGATCAACCAGGAGACAGAAACAAATAAATTTATTAATATTATTCACCAATAGTTTATCGATTTCTCTTTCTTCAAAAAATAATTTCAATTTCATCTAGTCGAAATTCGAATTGTAATTTCATTCATTATGATTTTAGTCGTACTCAGAATTCCACTTTAGTCTTGACATAGTTAGAATTTCAATTTCGACCGAACGAATTCTGAATTGGACTGCATTCTAACTTCGACCACAACATATATATCACTAGAGGTTATTTCTAATCAAAGATTAGTCTTTCATCTTTTAACATTAAAGTTTATTGTTTCTGCTAATTAAGACTGACAAGACGAAAGAGAAAAACTACTAGGAAGAGTTATGTATTTGAAATATCTATGTTGCTGATAATGAGTAGCTAGAAAATCTATCAAATCAATTACTGTTACGTTATTTCAGAATTTCAAGATATTAATTGTATGAAAGCTTGTATAAAATACATGTTCAATCAAAAGATTAATTATTGTTGAATAGATTACTATTATTTCAACTATGTCATCCAGCAGAGATTCGTGACAATGAAGAGTGAAAGAAATGTGTTTTTTTTCCATTTTCCATTATTATTCTCCCATTATTCACCAATCGAGAGCACTTTATGCTTATGTGCTTGCTTAAGGTGTTAGTTTCTTTATTCTTGTAGATACTGTGTGTGGTGAATTTGAAGAGAGGTTTTCATAAAATAGTGGTACTCATTTGATTTCATTTTTTCATACAATAAGATATATCATACATGCACCAAACATACGCTTGTATAGAGGAGATTGAGAATGAATGTTAGTGGAGCGTAGCGGTCACACGAGAAGAGAACAATCATAAAGTAAATAAATAGACAAATATATAAAGATGACACTGCTCATTATATTGTGTTGGTGTATTTAGTATTAGGTGCGTATTTCTGTAGCTTTTCGAATATTTTGAAGTAACTGATATTTTGCTCAATTCATCTGTTGATAGAAGAAAAAATGACAAGTGTGCTCATGCTTTTTATTCATCGAAATTATTTTAAGTGTGTGTCACACATGAGTTAACTTGACATGTTTAATAATGTGACGCTATTAAAAATATATCGATGAAATTGATTTCTGTGTTATTTATATTATCAAACCTTTCTATTTTACACTAATTGAAAATCGAGTACTCTATAATAGGGGCCGACCAGCTCAAGCTCATGAACTCCGTTCAAATGAACTAATGAACTGTTTGAACAGCTCTGTTCAAATGAACTGAACTGCTTGAACAGTCCTTTTTGAGCTGAACTGAACTGAACTGAACTGAACTGAACTGAATTTTTTGAACAGCTCTATTCAAATGAATTGAACTGAACTTTCGAACAGTTCTATTCAAATGAACTGAACTTGCCGGGATCTACTCTATAACGTAAGCATCAAGCATAGTAAAATAACTTAAAAAATTTATAAGTGGCTTCTTATTCGCACCACTTAGTCCTTAACCCTTTCAATCCTGGATGTCATCTCGTAGATGACATGCAGAATAGAAAAGAAATATTTTGCGTTCTGTCGTCTTCTTAAACGATGATATCATATAATGTTTCAAATTCAATTTTTTTGTCACACGTGGCTCTTCTTATAACAGCAAGTTCTTGTTTTTTTTATGTTTACTCTAATGAACCTATATTTCAAACGCAGCTGATTATGACAACAGAATGCAAGAGAGAGAGATTTAACGATTTTTTTTCGTGCTTGTACAGAACAAAAGAAAACTTCGGGATTGAAAGGGTTAAGAAGTTTATTTTACATGTGTTTTACTTTTGGAACAGTTTTCTGAACACATGCCATAAACAACGTAATACTCGAGTGAGTCGTAACATTGAATTCCCAAAGAGATTATATTCAAATCTTTTACTTTTCTCACTGCTGTACTTTGATAACAATAAGTAAACCATTCAGTATTGATTAAGTATCTGCTTCCCACTCTATCTAGTATTGAATATGAACTTTCGGTGTTTCTATTGAGGTCATACTAACTTCCCACAATTGTTTATAGTATCAATAAAAGATAATTTCCGAATACTATTCGATAGCTCATGTTTTTCCCTACAATTTTATGATAATTTTACTCTTAGACCTTCGAATGAAAATCTAACATTAGATCTTAACAAAAACTTTTAAAGATGGTAGTCAGCATTAAGAGAAACAAAAATAACACGAGCTTCTAGAATGACGTCGAAAAATTTTAAAGATTTTTTGTTTTTCAAAAACCCCTTTTGAGTTTCCCAAGACGTTATTATCTGAAATGTTTTAAAAACTCTTATAAGCTTACTGAAATCGTTTCATAAACTTTTTTGGCATCAAAATGTTTAAACAATCATTTTTTTTAATTTTTCTCAAAATACTGATTTATTTAGAATGACAGATGAGGAATATTGATGACTTTTATTAAACAGTTTTCTGCTAGAAGTATTCATGACTTCGAGATGTAATGATTCCAATCTAATTTTCCCTTTAGAAACCTTTTTGTGAAACATCGAATTAGCCTTCCATTCGAGATTTTCAGAATAAAATTATCAGAGAATTGAAGAGTAAAAGATGAGTTATCTAATAACAGTATAACTATGAAGCACAATTCAGCTTAACAGAGTCTGAGAAATTAAATTTAGTGATATTACACAAAATTGCTAGACGTGAGAAAATGACTGTCGTCGGCTCCATTTTTCATCATAAGCTTCAGTTCAAGTAATACGTTACGACCTTCAGACATAAGGAAAAAAGACAGAAAATTTGAAAAGAAGTCCATAATGTAAACAACAGGATATTCGCAATTATGTTTAGGTCTACTTATCTTTGAAAGTGTGTGACATCATACGTTAGTCTTGCAGTTTAAGATGGTGCAAAACTAATGTCTTGATGAATTCATACAGTCAAGATTATTCTTCTTTATACTATTCTAGCACTAATGTAGTTTTTATTCTCCCTATTTTTATATGCTTTCCATTACCCATATCAATTTTATTGAAAAACGAGAAATAAATATTTATTTATGAATGTAATATAATGTTTTAATCAAACTCTAGGATGATTCAATATTGACGTTAAAAAAAGAGAAACGCTTCTTCATACTATTATGAACATATTACGTAAAGGAACCAAAAAAAATTCATTTCTAAGCATTCAAACACGTACTCGAGGTTTAGAATGACTTGAGACGAAAAGTCAGTCACTCTTGAAAGTTAACATTATCCTCAATATTAATAGTCAAAGTTTATATTCTTCTCATATGCGATGAATCTTAAATTGATTTAGAACCTCTGTAAAACTCAACGTAACTGTCAATTCGGGCTAATTTTAAAAAGAAATGAAAATCTAGAAATGTCGATAAATGTTGTTTTACATATTTTATGAAGAAAACATACTGATATCTTCTAAATTGATAAAGATACTCGCTTTCATCGTCGTGTCAAAAGAAGTACTTGTACGTTTATCTCTTTGATTCTAGCTCTACATGCTACTTACAGTCACAATTATTAAATTTTTGATTCCTAGATTAGCCAAAGAATGAAGATTTTGTATCAGAACATAATAAGACCATGTAAAACATACAGAAATATATGATCCGACAAAGAATAATATTAAGATTAATTTATAATCGGCATATAGTACAATCATACTTGTGACGGTGAAAAATATCAGTGTACAGAAATCTGCTATCTCTGGGTTATATCGTCGGATAAAATAGTAGATGATATGAAAAAAAAGCGATAATGTTCGCATCGCTCAACATATAGTTTTTTTTTTGTTTTGTTTCCTGTATTGTTACACTTGGAAATACTTACAAATAGTATTCTAGGTATTCACAGCTGTTCGATTAGTACGACTATGAGTGATATTATATAGAGAAGGAAGTACACGAGAGTTAGAAAACATTACGGTTCGTAGAGAAAAAGTGATGGAATAGCAAATAAAAAGAGTGACTCGTTCCATTCAACAAAAAACGTCTCAGATGATCATTTTTACTTTTATGAAATAAGTTCCAATAAAATATATCATTGTAAAAAAAAGAGATTGAGTTAACCCTTTATGGCCGGATGGTTCCTAACGGTACCATCAAAGGGCTGTTTTACCAAGAACTCTTCCAAACTAGCATCAAACATCAATCTCATATCACGATAATTAAGGACAAATATTGCGCAATTTATTCATCTTTTATTCGAGATCATTACCTATTGCTTTCTCGAAACAGCCTCGTAAAGGATAAATAGCTTGGAAAATCAATATTATCATAATTATCGTTTTTCTGGGCATCTACATAAACTCAGTCTGCGAGCCGCCTACTCCAAAACTCATATGATGGGGAATTTAATTTTGTAGCAAAATCATTTGCTTAAAAAAAGGAATTTGTAGAAAAATTGATAACTATAAGTATAAGCTGTATTACAATACCTAAAGTGTTTGTGGTGCTTTCAATGTTATTGCAATATCATAAACATCGGAATACTGCAAACGCCGGAAGAAGCGCTTAAATTATATACAACATTATACAGCTTAGGCAGCAAAATTACTATACTGGTATTATTGGTATGTGGATTAAATTATGATGAATGTAAATATTGCTGTACTTCTACTCATGTTGCCTGGAATATTCTGCTATTTTTGAATTTGCCACAAAATCAAATTCCCCATGAACTCCCAAAACTTTCCTTGATAGGATATCAATATGTATCACTATTAACACCCGCGCTTCAATCATATATAATACAAAAAAAGCAGGAATGTTACCTTTCGGTAATACCCGACCGTAACGTTACAAAAAATTGGAAAAAGTCGATTTTTTCTTCGATCGAGATTTAATCAGTTCTTACTATCTCAGATTCATATCACTAAACAAAAGCACTCTCTGTGTTTCTTTTCACTTTGTACAGCTTCAAGATGAGATATATTCCAAGAATACTCGAAAAATTATCCAAATAAGGCAAATTTCATTTGCTTTCTCTAGAGAAATTTGCCAGTGCAGTGAAATTCTAACAAGTTCCACGATGTTTCTTAATATTCTAAATATGAATACTATAAAGTTTTGTGAATCTTCTTAAAACTTTACTGCATTGGCGAATTTCTCTTGAGAAAACAAATGAAATTTGCCTTATTTCAATAATTTTTCGAGTATTCTTGAAATATATCTCATCTTGAAGCTGTACGAAGTGTAAAGAAAGACAGTGTGTGCTTTCGTTTGGTGGTATGGGTCTAAGATAGTAAGAACTAATTGAATCTCGATCGAAGAAAAACTGACTTTTCCCAATTTTTTGTATCCTTACGGTTGGGTATTATCGACATTTTGTGGGTGAGAGTGGAACATGCGCACACATCTCTCTGACTGTGGGTGAGGGCGGAATACACAGATTATGTAGACCCTGATAGAACCGTATAGAAAAAATATGTATATATATAAAAATTTTGAATTACTTTGTAATTCATTTTAGGTATGAAGTCTTTATCCATAAGTTTCTAACCTGAAATTCACTTAAATTTTATCGAATAAAATTACTATCTTGCAGAAATTAAGATATTTCAAATTGTTTTCATTAGCGATGACAATTCAAGATTATTTCATTGAAAAGTTAACAGAAGTTTCTGTCAGAACATTACTTTGTAGAAATCCTAGTGATATGCGTATTTCTTCTTTTCTAGTGTTTTATAATTACATTATATGCCAGTTCAACAGATTATGTCGGATAGACGAATAGCGATTTTATATTTAGAAACAGTAATTTTGTAGAGCAACATGTCGTAGTTCTCTATAACCGTGCAGCACTCTAAGCTATATTCTATGTAGGAATGATCTGTTGAGTCATTCAATTTATTAGATTGACTAATCTCTATGAATATCAGATTGATAATTGATGTTTTCTTCAAATTGCTGTTGTATTACTTTTAAATTGTTTTTATAATTCTGTTATCAATATTCTAGGCATCTATCTGCTATAGATTGATAATGGTTAGACGCTTTCGCTTAGTTCCTGTATGTTGTGCAACAATTGCCTTCAGTGTCATTATCTTTTATATAGTGTTTTGGGAACCATATTGCTTTTTTGCGAAATCATTATATTCAAATAGTATCTCTAGTCTTGCGACATCGAAAATATATACATATGGACCTGCTCATTCTTCGTTAAAAACAAAAAATCTTATAACTATTTTAATTCCAAAAATTTCATCAAAATTAATTAAACTATTAGAACGTATTGATTCAAATTTTGCGGATAATTCATCAACGAATCTACTTTTTATGCATAGCAATCATCTACATGAATCTGATATATTACGTTTAGTAAAGAGAACCAGACGACAAGTTTTATTTCTTAATATTGGCATTTTTTTCAAGTTATTTCCTAACAATTTCGATCCTTGTAAAACAAAAACAACCTATCGTTATAGAGGAAAATGGAATTATCAACTAATGATTCGATTTTGGTTCAAAATTTTATTTGAATTACCTCAATTAAAAACATATGAATATATTATGAGACTTGATGATGATTCTGAATTAATAGGCGATTGGATAAATATCTTTGAAGAAATGCGTCATAAAAATGCAGTTTATTTTGCAAATGATATTGATGTAGATTTCGAAAAACAGTTACCTGGTACAATGACTTTAAAACAAATTACCTTTGATTATGTCAAACAGAATGATATTAAACCAAAACAATTTGAAATGTTACAACATGCTTTTGAAAATAATACAGTTCGAAATTACTATAATAATTTTGAAGTACTAAAAATGGAATTTTTTCAACGAAAAGAAATTCGTTCTTGGATAGAATATATTGATTCAACAAATGGTATTTTTTATTATCGATGGGGTGATGCTATATTGCGATATCTTACATTAGCAATCTTTTCTGAACAGAACGAGGTTTTACATCGACGTAATTATAATCTATCATATTGTCATAAATGTCAATTAAATATTTCTCCTTAAACGATACAAGTAATATAAATACATCATGTAGAAAAAAGATAGTCAAATTATCTTAATATGCAATTAATTATTACATATTGAACAAATCTTTATTTTAAAGTAGAAGATAAAGTTAAATTCTATTCGATGAATAATATCTATAAATACTATTATTAACTAGAAATAAATTTATATTAAATAATAAAATTAATTAAATATTGAAGAAACAAACATTTTCTTGTATTTTTATTTTCGAAAAAAAAAGCACACACAAAAAAAAAATATCTCATCAACAAAAAATGCCATCGATTAATGTACAT
>JAJEKB010001445.1:205229-242342 GCA_022393335.1 Macrotrachela quadricornifera | reverse complement strand
ATCATTTATTTTCAATGAAAATCTAATGAGAAAAAGAAGCATGTACAGACAAAGATTCTTTTTTGATTCAATAAAAACGAGAGTTTCATATAAAAACTATTTCCGATAATCACAACAAAAAGGGTTTTTCACTAAAAGTTTCCTGTTGAACACTTTCCGTAACTATTAACTGAATATTATTGACAATCATTCAACACTTGAGAATTTGATTAATATATAGTTCGATGCAACTCGATGAGCTGAATCCAAAGATATATCTCATATCTTGAAATAATCATTTTTTTAATATGAAGAACTTGACAAAAAAAAATGTGAAAAGCCCATAATTCGAAAGAACCGACATTTTTAAAGAAAAGCATCTATATCTTATTTACAAAATTTCCTAGAGTATTTGAAGATTTCCTTTCTTCATCTAAATGATAAATTAATTCTAATAATGCAGTTGCTGAACAACCAGTCCTTGGGTGTACATTTGAAAAATACCATTTACTTTCACAATATCCGCAATCAAACGAATGATATCAGAGATGAAAAAAAAAATTTAATTTAATATTCACTATTTAGTTTTTAGTTCTTTTTTATGGATTAAAAGTAGTTAAAAGATGTATATACATAGTTTTGAGATTGTTTTAGAATGACTTTGAAAAATTCCAATTGATTCATGATAGCTTTTAACTGTGATTTCTACTAATAAAACAATAGATAGTAATATGTTTTAAATATAATTGTAAACAAGATGTGTGTACTTTTCCTTAAAGATATCAATTTTTTAATATAAAGTGAAATAATTATTTCGAAGTATATGATATACATTTGGATTCAACTTATCGATATGTATTGATCTATAGATGAAAATTACAAAAACGCTGCTCGAATTTTGAATGATCGTCACCATGCATACATCACAAACTAAACATAATTAATTTAGATCAATTGCAAAGAACTGTGTCATTAGCTTTTGCTTTGATCATGTTAAATATCATAATTGATTTTAAAATGATATTACATATGATTACAATTAAAATGGTACTTTCATTCAAAAAATGTTGGCCAATAAAATATAGAGAAGAAAACTATATACCGATATGTAACTTATAAAAGTCTGAATCGAACTCGTAAAAAAAAAGTCTTTCAAAAACTTATTTTGAAAATCATTCGCCAATATCAATCTTCACGATATATATGAAAGCTCAATAGAAAATACTTTTATTAACCATAATTTCAATTCATATTTCCTATTTCTCAATGATTCATATTTAAATTTGTGAAGAATCATCTGCTTCGTCAAATGAGACTATGTACAATCTGATGAACCAACTTTTTAACATACTTACTGTTAATATACAACCGTTGAGATGCAGTAAAAATATGATGCAGTAATCTGCATCGAATCATTTGATAAATAGTTTGAATTCGACATGAAAAAGATTCATCGTCCAATTCTTCATCAAAATATATATCTTCTTTGAAAATTGTGAGGCAATTCGATTTATCGCCTTATGCGATCACATATTTAAAGAGAACTATGTGAACACGAGGATAGAGAGAATTAAATAAAGTTACTATAAAAAACATCTAAATGTAAATAGACAAAAGTTTATCTTCTTCGCATACGAAGATCGTATAGTATAATTTTTACATCTCTCCATTTTTTATCGTAAATAGTCATTCGTAAGAATGTGTGTATCCACGATTTAGGTACGGTTTTTGTTTCTGAAATAGAATCTTTGAGTATTTTTTCTTAATAACTAATGACAGATAAATTTATTTTAAATAACTAAATTAATTGATGTTGAAGTTCCAGTGAGTATAATTTTCTTTTTAATTAAAAAAAAAGCGCATTTATAATAAAAATCTAATTTAAATAATATTTTATTGTTTTATGTTTTTTAATGATAAAACTGACTTTAAAAGAGTGAGTATAATAAGTAACGAATCTTTATTATCAAAAGATAGTATTGATTCTCAATTATCAATAAATTTTTATAAAGTAAAATCAAATTCATTAGATGATAATAAGACAGAAAAGAATGAAAAAAAATTTTTCTTAAATAAAAAAATTTGTTCTTATAATGAATTATTATTTTATGGTCCATTAATATTATGTATAATTCTTTTAATAAGTGGTTTCATTATTTTTATTATTATTGGAGAAAGAAATAATGAAAGTCTAAATAAAAAAAGAGAAGAAAATAATCGAATTAAATTTATTAATTCATATAATTATTCTTCTTTTAATAGTTTGTATAATATGAATATAAAAATAAAACAATCATTTCTTTTAAGACTATTCTTTTTTAATAGAATGTCCATTTAATAAATCAATAGATAATATTGATCGTGAATTTGTATTAAATCAATTGAAATGTGGTCTTAATCATTCATTTTTAATAAATATCTATGTATCAAATAATTCTAAAAATCGAATAAATCCTGGTGAAAATATTTATGGAATAGATTTAATAAATCTTCCATTTATTGAAATTAATTATGGATATTTATCAAAATTAAATTATTTATCATTTATTCTTTTATTAATTGATCCAATATATGTACCGAATTTTATAGAAAATGTTCATCTTTATTGGATTCGATATATTTCATCATTATCATTAGATGATCAATATGATATTTGTTATCCTGAATCAATAATAACAGGTCATATAAATAATGAACAAAAAATTTTTTTACTTTATGCAACTAATTATACTGGAATGATGATTAAAGCTAAAACAATATGTTATACAGATATTGAACAATTTCAATTAATTAATTATGTTACATTTATTAAATTAAAACTTATTAGTGCAACATATTTTTTTATTCCTATTTCCAATAAATCTCATCAACTAGATGATTAAATATTCAAAAAATCATTTTTTTGTTTTTATCTTCAAGACTAAAATTTAAAAAAAAAATAAAGTTTATAGATTATCATGGTTTTAATTAAAAAAAAATCTAACCTTTTACGATAACATATTCTATTTATTCAACAAAATATTTTTTTGGAAACTTTCTTGATATTAAATATGGTTGTATGAAATAAGAAGAAACAATAATAATTTATAACCATTGTACAGGGTGGGAAAAAATATTTTGCTAGGGGAGTACCACTACAATTTTAAGTAGGAGACATAATGAATTTTATATCAAATAAAAGCTTGTGAAAAATGGAGTTCACTGATGCTGAATAGTAAGGATTATGAAAATTTTTTAATATCGAACTTAAGAAATTTTCAAAAATTTCATACTTTTTTTGCGATGAAAAAATAGTGTTAATAATTCAAAAATGGAGTAAAATGTTTTTCTTGAATGTGTTTACATGGTTCGATGGAATTCGTCGAGCTCTACAAAACTGTATGTATGGGCGTGCTTCACCATTGGGTACCCCAAGATATAGGTTAGGAAATAATATCATTTCAGGGATGTGTATATAATGAATTTTATACCAAATGAAAGCCCGTCAAAAATGAGATTTATTGGTATTAAATAGTAAGGGTTTTGTAACCTTTATAAGCTCCAATTAAAAAAATTTGAAAAGATCGATACATTAAAAAATGTTAAAAATCTCATATTTTCTATCTGAAAAGAAAACATTAAATTTTTTCATAAAATTAACTTTTCTATTACCTTACATGTTTCAAAATATATTCAATGGATACAAAATGGAAAGCTGAATTAAATAAGTGTATTTTATAACATGTATGGTATTAGAAATAATAAAAAAAGCTAATTCTATGGGAAAATCAAGTTTTTTTTTAAAACTAATATAGAAAATATTAGTTTTTTAACATTTGTAAATGTATAGAATTTCTCAAATTTTTTTAGTTGGAGCTTATAAAGGTTATAAAATCCTTACTATTTAGTACCAATAAATCCCATTTTTGACGGGCTCTCATTTGGTATAAAATTCATTATATACACATTCCTGAAATGATATTATTTCCTAACCTATATCTTGGGGTACCCTATGGTGGAGCACGCCCATATATATAGTAACTCAACCAAATTTATGTAATCATGTATGTTCTCGATATTTCGTAGGTTTTATTTCAAATAAATTATTTTATTCATTTTTTTTTCTTACATATTTATTGTTAGCAAATGACTTTTCAATGGATAGTAAAAATATTACTATTATTTTATGCAAAATTCTTCAATCTATAGTTAATGTGTGTGTTTATTTGTGTCACCTTATTTTATTGTCTTAGCATCAATTGATTGATTTTATGGAAGTTCATCAAATATTAAATTACATCAATTTAATAATTTGATTGAAACTCGACGATGAATATTAATTATTTGCTGTTTACTTTTCTGTATTAATGCTCTTGTTTTAAATAATTTACATGATAGTGAATATGGATACGAATGTAACATTCCATTAAATAATATTTTAATATTATTTACTAGTATTCCATCATGTCTTATGATAATATTTGGTTCTTTTAACAATTTATAATGTAAATCAATTATGTAATTTATCTCAAGTAAAAATGCGTCATTGTCGTACAAGAGGTCAACTTACCGTTTATTTAGTATTAAATATACTATTATGCTTATTATATTTAATGTTTGCCTTACTAATAAGACATAATCCAATATATAAAGATAAATTAATTCTATTATTTTTAAATATTTATCAAATTGAATCAATATCTTTAAGCTGACTTTTTTTTTGTTAAGTTTGTCTTCTACATTGTTTTTATTCATTTGAATGATTCTTTTTTTTTTATTTAAAAGAAAATTACTTGTTTTAGTTAAAATTGTTAATTGAATACTTATTGATGATAAATTTAATGCTTATGAATAACAACGCCAAATAAATACATTGGAGAAAAATGAAAAGAATTATATAAAATATTGTTAAGATTGATAAAAATTTTGATTCACTAGATGTTAATTTACCAAAAACAGATGCAAGACAAACAGAAAGACTAGCAAGAACCGAGTAAAAATTAACAGAAGATTCGGACATTAATCAGCAAGTAAAAAATCAAGAAAGATAGATAGATGAAGTTAGAAATCGATTCAACTTTTTTCAATGAATATTTCCACATTAATCTGTGTACAAGCAGCTCATTAATATATTTTATACAATTGAATGAGTTCTATCCAGTAATGTACAATCAGATTTTTCACAACCAAAAGCATGATTCAGAAAAACTCAAAATACTTTAATTCGTAATGAAATTTTGGCATCATATTTGAATAAAAGCTAGTCATATTCATTGTGTCACTTCGGAAAATATTTGTTGTGTTCAATGCAACTTGATGAGTTCTATCCGATGGTATACTCAGATCTTTGAAAAGTCAGAAACATCTGACTGTATCATTGGATAGAGCTTATCAAATTGTATAAGCAGATTTATCAATTGCTTAAACACAGATTAATGTGTGAATGTTCGTTGAAAAAAGTTGAATCTGCTGTTGACTTTGCCGATGTGTTTCACGATAGTGCGTTACTTTGTTCGACTTCTTTTAATATTTTTCGATCTCGAAACTCTCGAATGTGACAATTGATCAAATTTAGACCATAGGTACAGAAGCATGAAGTTACAATATACTTTTATTTGATAGCAATTTTAGCCTGATCTGATAACAAAGGAAGAAAATGATATTATAAAGTAGATATTGACAAACTACATTAATATTTGATTTTATATCCAATAAGATTTATTTTCTTACATTCAATAATTTCTGTTTTAAAATTGAGAACAAATGCTTTATTAATGACAAACTGTTGATTTTTTACTTGAATATTTACCAGATTTTCCAAACTTTTAAATGAAAACAATATCTTGTCTTTTGAAATAGAAAAGCGTCTTCATTAAAATCTATTCATTATAAGATAATTCATAGTTGCACTTCCAAACCTTTAACAATGTATAATCATGATCTAAATTATCATTGTACCGTATTTTTAAAACAAGGCACTTTTTTTTATCTTGAGATGAGAAATAAATATATAACAGAATAGTTTCATAACATAACAAAACATATTCATATAATCAAAATTTTATTAAAAAATCACAAATAAATTATACATACATATAAAGATTACATGCAGGTTTACGAAGAAAAATTTATAATATCTAATTCTAATATATATAAAATAAACTAAACTACATCAAAATATTTGTTCATTTTTTAATTTTGTAAATAAAATATGTCATGTTTTCTTTATACAATTAGCTATTTCGTTGAACTGATTCGATTTTACTGTCATGAACAACAAAAAGCCAATCAAGTTCGCGTCCTACAACACCTTCAAAGGGCGCTTTTATTTGTTGCTTGTGTCCATCAGGTCGAATAGCTTGAATACTTTCAATAGTTTGTCGAATATGATACGAACCCTTCTCAATAGGACGTTCATCTACTCGAAACGTTCCATTTGCTGGTATGTTCATTTGAATAATTTCATGATGAATTTTTTTTTCTTCATCTGGTACTTGTTCATATGAAATTCGAATTTTAATATTCTTTTCCGAATCATTTTTAATCGTACATCCATATACTTTTCGAGGAACTACACGACCAACGCAGTTAGGCATGATGGAGTATTA
Source organism: Macrotrachela quadricornifera (assembly GCA_022393335.1). Classification (NCBI taxonomy): domain Eukaryota; kingdom Metazoa; phylum Rotifera; class Eurotatoria; order Philodinida; family Philodinidae; genus Macrotrachela; species Macrotrachela quadricornifera. Next base: position 235,776 of record JAJEKB010001445.1, on the reverse strand, counting down.
TGGTTATAATCAGTTTCAATAAATGAGGACCTGAATAGCATGTAGGTATATATACAGAGTAAAAAAAAGAAAAAACGTAGAAAAACACTTGCCAATAATATCCTTTTGAGGTTTGAAAACAACCATTCATTCATTTATTTTAATCAATATTAGTGATTGTATATATATTATGAAAATAACTATTATTTATAGTATCTTACCTTGAAAAGTTAGATAAGAACGGAAAAAATAAACCTACGGATAGGCTTTGTTTATCATACAAAATAACAATCATATCTAAAATAAAATACGTATAAACATAGAATAAATTTGCAACAAAAAAAACTGAAACGCATATTAATATATACAAATGCATGAACTGCGTAAAACTATTTTATAATTTATCCTAAAATATTCTGTGATATATTTATATATATGACTGAAATGCAACTACGTTTTTGTTATTTAAATACTTTTGAAAAGTTCATCTTTTCGGTAAAACTTCAGAATAAGAATGAGGTTTTATAAAAAAAAATCTAAATAGTTTATTTAATTCTATTATTCAATGATGCGACGTTTTTTTTTCTTGATTATCTTTTATTATTAAAAGATTCTTACATCGACATGTAGGATAAGATGCGTGTCAGAAGTTTTTTTTTAAAAGAAAACAAAATCTAGATTTTTCAATTTAAAAAGCATGTTACTCTAGATAGATCAGTTTGATTCTGATAAAATTTATAAGATAAATTAAAAAAAGTTATACAAGTAGCAAAAGGTTTCATTGTACATATATAGAAAGAGATTTAGCCAAACAAAAATGCATTTTTCAGTATTTGATCCTAATATTTAAAAATTATTTTCATCTTTTGATGTCGAATTTAGTTAAATGAATTATGAACTATTAATTCGTATATAAAACATGCATTGCTTATGTTGATTTCAAGGTATTTTGTTTTCACAAATCTTCAAGGACAATCAAAACCCCAAATGCTACGCTTCATTACCTTCACCATTAAATGATTATTTGTTGGGAAATTTTTATGAGGTAATTAAAAAATGGCGACGAACAAAATATACGTATCAAATATTCTCGATAATACCTTTCATTTTATTTCATCAATTCTACAAAAAAATTTACAATATTCTCATATATTACACATACTAAAATATATTGTTTTCTTTTTATCTATATTAAATACTAGCGGAAATATCTGACGTTGCTCAAGAAATTTAATATTGTATACTGGATATAGTAAAAGATTTTAAAAAAAGCTATCAGTATAGTGAAACAATTTTTATTATAAAGCAGATTGATACACAATGTTTTTAGTTTTCGAATCAGGAGCAAAGACATGCAACTTTCTTTATTCGATGGATATTTCCATTCATACGATTACATTTCATCTTATACATTCTATTCGTTTTTTTTCGATTATCCTCAAATGGCATCTGCGCCATAGCAAAAAGCACATGTTTTTTATATACTTCCATTCTTGAATTATTGATGAAACAATTATACGCACAAATTCTCTAGAAAAGGCATTTACTGTAGTAAATCCAACAATAGGAGGAAGCAAACACCCTCGTCAGGTGGAAATTTTGGTCGAAACATACCCTATGACCTTCCTCTGGTCGAAAGAGTATTCTCTGCAAAATTTTATTGCATTTGCTCGTATCGTATTGAAATGCATAGCAAACAAACAGACAAATATTCTTCTTTATATATAGAGAGAGTGAAGGTGATAGTTATATTAAATTGGATTTATCAAGTCTATTATAAATATTACTGCTATTTTATCTTATATGCCGTTTAGATCATAGCCGTCCTTATGATACACTTGTGACAGGTATATAGATATGAAAATCTTAAATTACAAAATCGAAAAATTATAAAACTTAAAAAGAAAAAATATATTTTTGCCACAAATTGTGTAGTGAAAAATTAAGAAAGCTTTTATATTCTGTTTTTGATATATTTGTGAATAATTAAAAACAATGAATATGTTTATTTGATACAGAATTTTTCGTTTTATAAAACTGTGAATTTTCTTTTTCAGTCATATGAAATTTCAAAAATTAACAGCAATTCAAATACTGAATAATAAAGAATAGAAAACATAGAAATACTTTCTTCATTTGTTAAATCATTATTTGAATGAAACGTATTAATATAGTTAGTTTTTTAGACTATCAGAAATGTGATTTATACAAGGTTATAAATCTAAATTTTAGAAATAAAAAATTTTTTATTTGAATTTACAAGAACACATGGGAATGTTTTCTGAGAAAAAGAAACGTTTAAATAAGTTAGTCTTTATACTTTCTATTATTAGTTGTTTCATAATTGTTGATTAAAATTACAGATGAAACAGAAGAGAAAACTAAAATAATAACTCAATATGAACGTGTTTTAACAAATTTATGTTTCTAAGAATATATAGTATTATCATCTACGTTCATTTTCATTATTAGTTCTACATTACTTAAGTTATATGTCATTCTGTGTTATATCTCATTTTATAAGAGAGTGATATAATGATTTTTTTTTTCTTTTGAGATTATTAATTCTGATAATTTGCCTTATTGTAGAAGAATAATTGAAGAAACAGCTACGATTTCATCTGTTATATATATCTTGAAAGATCAACATGAATTTGAGATATATTTTCCACATTGGATTCCGTTCTATATATATTGAATTATAAAATCAATCTATTCTAGTTCCTTTTTTCATGACTAAGAGTTTCGAAATTTCTATTTGTTGGGGGTAAAGAGTATACACATCTCTATACTTCCTACTTCCACAGGACCTAATTATACAAAACAAACTCATATATTTACGAAGAATGGTTGATTTATCGGTACAGTATTAAAGAAATTTAATAATAAAAATTTTTTAAATCAAAATTGAATAAGAATAAATGATTTCTTCAATGAAATATATTGTTTTCTTTTTTTTTGAAAATAATCAACCATAAATATATATATAATTGCCCTATGATTATAAATAAAATAATCGATAGATGGTGTTAATTATATATTATTGATTCCATAGAATACCAAAACAGAAAACGATAACATGAGACATTCTTTTTTTATTTTTCCAGATGATTTGTATTGAAAAAAAAACGAAACTAAAACGAAGCACAATGATTCATTTTTTGTCGTTATATTAAATAAAATGTTATCTAACTGTGAACATATTATTAAAATGGTTATAAGCATACAATTATTTTATCTATCATATTGGATTAATCTTATTGAAATTTTCTCCAAAAACAAATTAAGGAAAATTTATATTATATATAGATTGAATTATTAAATGAAATTAATCTACAAAAATTATATGTATTTTATTTATAATGAAAAAAAAACAGACATGTTTTTAAACAAAAAAGCCTGTTGTTCATGTTTATCAAATAGATAATAAATCAAGTAAGAAAATAATCTACATCGTATTTTGTTTCTTATTTATTTAATTGTTTTCGTTTTCTTTTTTTTATTTAAGAATGAAAACGAATACATTTTAAATTCTCAGGTATTTTTATTAATTAAGAATATTTTTTATTCATTTTTTTTTCTTTAAGAATTTATTTTATTTTAAATATGTAGTTAAAAATATTTTTCAAATATATATGAAAATATATTTTAGATGAGTTATACTTCTTCATCTTATCATCCGGTGAATCAAAATTGTCAATGGTGTAATCAATCAATAATTCCTTATCGACAAATATCTAATTGTCAACATAAAATTTGTAATAAATGTATAGTTAATGATAAAGCATGTCAATCGAATTGTCCAGTATGTTGGTATACAAATTCAGCACGATTTGTAAATGATAATAAAATATGTCCAGGTAATAAAAATAAATATATATATATATATATATATATTGATTATGAAAAATTTATTAAGAATTTTAAAGAGAGAATATATAATAACGAAGAATTTAATATAAAATCTAATAATAATTTAAAATTAGAAAGAAAATTCTTAGAAATATTTCGTTTAATTAATACTATATAATAAATAAAATGAGAAGATTGATAATTGTAGTGATATTAGTCTGTTGTAGTGGAATAAAAGCAAGTGATCGTACATTTGCATGTACTGACAATCATAATCATTGTTCTCAATGTTCGCAACAGGGTTGTATTTTATGTCAATTTCGTCGATCAAATTTTTGGAATACTGCTAATTATCGTGATCTTCCAGCAAATTTACAACATATTCTATATGCATGTCATACATGGGAAAGTAAATTTGAAGAAAATCAGCAACCAACATTTGTACAATCTAATCAATTATTAAATAATAAAGATTCATTATTAATGGAAATATCAAATGAAGCACAATTTGATTCAGGTTAGGTTTTTTTTTTCGTATTTTGAAAATTTATATCAAAAAATAAAAAGGAAAAAAACAATCTTTTTCTTTTTTTTCTTCTTTCTTTGTAAAGATTATTCCGTGAATCATCAAATATGTTACTTTTCATTCGTTCTTTCTCGTATTTTTTTCTTTACATAAAACATAAAAAAACTTTTCGTATTGTAATAAAACAAAAAAATGCGTAGACGAATTTATTCTTGGAGTATATATCAATATTCAATAAAAACAAAATAATAAGATCTTTTTTTTATAAATATAGTTCATCCACAATCAAAAAACAATCAAAATAAACCTGTTAAAAATGAAGAACTTGGTGATTGTATGGTATGTCTAGAACGTTTAGGACCAACATATCATACACTAGAAGTATGTAATCATCATTTTCATAAACAATGTATTGAAACATGGTTTCAATCTAATGGAAAGCAATCTTGTCCATCTTGTGGATATGTTTATGGAATTAGTAAAGGTAAAATTATATTAAGAATATTCGATTTTTTATTTTTTCATCAGTTCTAATTTATAAATTTAATTTTCAAAATTTATAGAATTCTAAGAGACAAAATATCGGTTATAGTTGTGAATCTTTACATATTTCTTTAACATACATTGGTGCAATCCTATGGTAACCTAGAGCTATTTCGTTAAAAATGACGAAAATTTTTATTGAATTTGTTTCTCAAGAACACATGTCTTGTTATTTGAAGTACCCTTTAGAATCGTTTTTTTTTTATATTCTGTAGAAGGTAGCGAGATATATCTTCTTTAAAATTTTTAGCTTAAGCCAATCGGTTCTTACTTATAACTTTAGCTCAATTTTTCTAATAATGTTATATTTTTCCTCTCCTATCAGACAGTAAACACAAATGTTGACCGAATATCATCAAAATATCTTGATAATTAACTTTGAAAAATCGATTGAATCGGCTGGAAAATTTAAGAAAGTACATAACTCATTATTCTTTCAAATACATTAAAAAATGAATAAATTTTGAAATATAATTTCATTATCAATATTATTAAATAACTAACATTTTTTAAGGACCTCAACCACCAAATGGTAAAATGACATTACATTATCTTCCAACAATATTATCTGGATTTCAAAATGAACAATTTGGACATGAAGGTCCAACAATTGAAATAATTTATACATTTCCATCTGGTACTCAAGGTAATCTTAATCCAAATCCCGGTAAACCTTATTCTGGTACAACACGTAAAGCTTATTTACCAAATACGAAAGAAGGAAAACAAATTTTGGTGCTATTACAAAAAGCTTTTAATGATCAACATATATTTACAATTGGACGATCAGCAACAACTGGTCAAGATAATGTTATAACATGGAATGATATTCATCATAAAACAAATCTTACTGGAGGTCCTGATCGGTAAAGAAAAAAAATAAATAAATAATTATTTTTAATTTTTGATTTTTTTTAGTTTTGGTTATCCAGATCCAACATATTTATTCCGTGTTCGTCAAGAACTTGCCGATAAAGGATATAAATAAATATTTATTTTGTGTTTGTTTTTTTTTCTTTTTTATCAATGTTAAATTAAACTCGATTTGTGATATATTCGACATATATTTTTTTTATTTTAGATAAAGAATAAATGGCTTCATCTTATTGGAAAAGTTCACAATTTGAACAATGGTTATTTGATCGTCAAGAATTAATGTCTGTTCGTCTTCGGGATATATCATCATGGACTTCAAATAATAATACAAATACTACTACTACTAATAATAATAATAATGCCAATACCAATAATAATACTAATAATAATAATTCATCTCCAGTAACAGAAGATGATTATTTAAAAATTCTTATTTTTTATTCCAATATAATTCAACATATTGGTGAACAATATAAAGTTCGTCAACAAGTTATAGCAACAGCAATTATTTATTTAAAAAGATTTTATGCAAGATATTCTTTAAAAAGTATTGATCCATGGTTACTTTGTCCTACATGTTTATTTCTTGCAGCTAAAGTTGAAGAATTTTCTACACTTAATCATCAAAGAGTTTGTAATGCAGCTGCAACAACTTATAAAAAATATGTACATTTACTTAGTAAGTATTTTATTTTATTTAAGATAGAGAAAAACATTTTTCCAAAAAGGATAACACTATAATTTCAAAAATAGTAAGACTAATAAATTTTATATAAAATGAAAAGAAATCTAACTGATTTAGTGTAGAATTACGAAAAGTTTTTAATTTTAGATGTATAATAGGACATTTTCAGAAGAAGTTATTTATTAAAACAGTTCTCTTCATTGATCATTTTTGATAAACTAAGATCTCCGTTTGACTGAAATTTGAGATAGAAAGTAATATGTGACTAATTGATATTAATTAATTTATCTATAATTACCCGACACTTCTAGTCTAAAAGTTTATCATTCTTTAATTATCGTTTATTTTTATTTATTTATCATGTCAATATCAATTTTACCTTTTTATTTATCTAAAAATCTTAAGTCTAAGAAAAGAAAATAACTTATTTGCTATAAATACAAATATTTGTTTCTATTCAATTTGGTTTTTTATCTTTCAAATATAGAAAGAGAAGACAAATTTTACTTTAACGAAAATCAACGATAGAATTACAATTAATATCTTAGAAATAAAATAGAATATAATTTACACTAATAATAATAATAATAAAGATTAAATCTAATTTGTCTATAAAAGATGATATAATTGAAATAATTAGTCTAAATATATCTTTCCTTTTTGTAAAATATTTATCAGTAGTGTACCAAGAAGACTGGTAATTTGACAATTGCCACCTAATTGTTTTTAATTGTGGTCAATTGTCCATGGTTAAAAAAAATGTTAATATTTGTGTATACTTTAAGATTCGAGGAGTGTTTTTTTCTCAATACATTTTCTCTTGATGAGATCTAATCAAACAATTTACAAAAATTAATGTACGATATTTTCCATTTAAAAAATTGATTACACTAATAATTATTGAATGATATATCTTTTTACGAACATAAACCGTATCGTATAGAGACGAGTGAAGCAATCTAAATTAAAAGTTTTCACAATGTATGTTGTAACATAATTCTTACAATATTAGAAATAAAAACGTGAATAAATTACATAGAAAATCTAAATATAAATCGATTGAGTGTGTAAAAAAACAGTGCTTTAAAAACTCATTTCAGACATTGAAAATACTAGTAATAAGACGATAATATATAGTTTACAGGATATGCATATAACTGAACATTTGAACAATACAGCAAAATTTCTCCCATTGAAAATTTGTTAGAGATATATGTGGAATAATATTTACCGTTGTCCGACGTAAGAAAACAAACTAAGTATTATATCTATTATCCTTGCTTATTTATGCTCATTTATACTATTGCTTGTTCTATTAATACTGATTTATGATTTTTTGACAAAAAAATATTCGAATACAGAATGATACAAAAGTTACAAGACAACCTTTCATATCGAATAACTTTCGATAGCGACTCTGTCCATTGAACAACTACCTGGTAATTTTTCAGACTATCCAGTATATAGAATCGAAGAATACATTTCTTAAATATTCTAAAAAGAAAACAGATGAATTTATCTATTAATACCGAATGATTAATTTAATTTTTTTTCATTAACATATTCTGTAATATAAATAAGGTTTTAAAAAATGATTGTCCACTAGATTTTACAATTGTCGCTTGCTATCACCTACTAACAATAATTTTTCCTCGCTACACAACTGATACTTATATTAATAAAAAAACCAAAAATATTTATTTTAAAAATTTTAGATGGTCCTGCAGAATATCCATATCAAATAAAACATATACTTGAATGTGAATTTTATTTACTTGAAATAATGGATTGTTGTTTAATAATATATCATCCATATCGTTCATTAGATATGTATACACGTGAATTTCAAGTTGATCAACAATTATTTGAATCATCATGGCGTATAATAAATGATTCATTAAAAAGTGATGCACCACTTTTATATCCACCATATGAAATAGCACTTGCTTGTCTTTTACTTGCTGCAACATATCGTGATAAAATGGCAATACTTAAACAATATATGATTGATGCACAAATTGATGTTGAAAGAATTTATGAAGTTGTTAAACTTTTACTTAAATATTATGATTTAATGACAACATATGATGCTGATCCGCCAAATGATGGTAAACAAATAAAAGATATTTTATCAAAAGTTCCTAAACCAAAAATAATTCCTAATGAATCAACACAATCAAATGAACAACAAAATAATAATTAGAAAAAAAAAATTATTTATATATATATATATTCATTCTGTCGTTTTTTTTTGTCTGTTTCTTTTTATAAAAGAAAAATTTAATGTAAATTCAATAATTATCTACTTATACTTTAGATAATTTCTCTTTTATTCTTAATAAATGTCATGGTTATTTTAAACATGAGCCATTTATTGGCATCAACAACAACAACAACAGCAAATAATCGAAAAAAATTAACAGATAATGATTCTTCAACACTAACAACTTCCACTGTTTTTCAATCAAATTTAGCATGTGTTTTAAATGATCCAAAAAAAACACGTGCAGAAATCTCAACATTTTTTACTAAAACTTGGGGTTTGTTTTTCTTTCTTTTTCTTTTATTACTATTTTTTTATTTAAAGGTAGTTCATTTATTGATCGTTTACCTGATCCATTAACACGTCTTGGTGATTATAATCTTAATGATTTTGAAACATATTTTAATAGTTTACGTAAAAGTGAAAAATATGGTCGACCACGTTTAAAACAACAATTATCAAATGATTCAAATATTTTACAAAAACCAAATACAACTATTAACATTCCAAATTTATTTCTTTCATCACAATTCACTTTAAGTGATACATCAACATTTAATCTTGTTTTTCCAGGTATTATTCCATCAAATCGTTCATTATCTCCAATAAATGTTGAACAACAAAAATCTCGAACAACATCAACAAGTAGTGAAAAATCCGAATCAAATAATAGAAGACAATCATCATCTTCTATAAATCATAATAAATCAACAACAAATGGAAATATTAGGTTCGTTAGAAAATGTTAAACTAAATAATATTAAATAATATAGTTCGAATATCTATCAAAACATTGTATCTATTCGTTAGGATATATGATAAATACTGTATTCGTAAATAACGTAATCATTTATTTCAAATTTACATTTTTTTTCCTTCGTATAAAGTTCAACAAAAACAAGAAGTAATTTTCTCAAAAAAAAACCTGATTAAAGAGAATCGAGAATAGTTTTTATTAATTAACTATTACTATTTTCTTTTTATAAAACTTTATGAAAATTATTTATCTTATTAAATTTCGTACATTTTATTTTTCAGTGAACTTTCGAAATTAGTTTAATTAAACTATCAAAATAACGATATATTCATTACTGCTAATTTCTTAAAAATTCGTCTTTTTATATATAACTGGGTATGCTTCCGCATTATTTCTTACTTTAGAGCATTGAACACCAATAAGAATATTAACTAGACTTGAATTAAAGATAATCTCTTATAGTACTTTGAAGCTGTCTGTCATAGTATCCGATGATTTCTTACCCCTTTGATGGTTTCGAGAGCCTGTTTTGCCATGATCTGTTGGAAGAGGCAGCCGAGAATTGTGGATTCAAATTTCTACCCTTATAAACTTCAACACTCCTTTTAGATCGTCTTTCACAAAAATTTTATTGACATAATTCTCAAACATTTCCAATTACAATTGAAAAATTCCATATCCTTCTCTATAGTTTTAGTTAATATCCACCTTTTGATTTTATCTCATATAACTTTAATTTCAATATAATCTATCTTTAGAGAACGATTTTAATCAATACTAATAGATAAACTTATTTAAATTTAATTTAATTTAATTTAATTTAGTAATAATGTATCAAATAGTTCATCACCAAAACATTCAATAAGTTCAACAACACGTTTATTACAAGATAAATATACTCATTATTTAGATGAAGTTGAATTATTAATAACACGTGCATTATCAACAAAATCTCATTGTTTTCATGATGCTGTTCGTTCTCATGATGAAATTCAATCATTTTTAAGTACAACACGTCATGCAATTGAATCACTTCGTTCTGAATTATCAAATTATGATAATCAATCATTATTAAGATTACTTCGTCTTTATCGTTTAATACGTCAAAGACAAAATCAAAGACAAATTCTTAAACGTTTAGAATCATTATCAATTGTTAAACAAACACATTCACAAGTTCGATCATTATTAACAACAAGTGATTATTTATCAGCATTAGATTTAATTGATGTAACAAGAGAAATTTTATCAACACAATTAAATGATTTAATTTGTTTAAGATTTTATGATGCACAATTAAATGAACTTTATTTATTAACTATTAATCTTATGAGACAAGAATTTGGACAATCTTTAAATAGTCAATTATTAATACAACAAGGTTTTATTTTTTTAATTTATATATATATATTAAAAATAAATTCTTTTTAAAATTTATTTTAGATTCATTAGTATCAAATGATTATATTGAAGAAGAAAAATTTGTAACAATTCTTATTGGATTAATTCGTGTTAAAGATGAAAAATATCTTGAAGAAATTCGATCAACATTTGAACAATATATGTTAGATATTATTGATCGAACAGTATCATCAAATATGAAAGATAATCAATTAGAAAAATCTAATAAAATAATAAATAAAAATAATAGGTAATTTATAATTCATCTTCTTTAGAAAATGATTTTTTCGTATAGAAAGACACGTTCTCAACATTGAATGTGTCTTATACGAAATTCTAACAAATTTATATGATTAATAAAAATTAATTTATTTCTTTTTTTATTTTTAAAGTGAACAATCATCATTAAATGAAGAATCTTCTACAAATAATCGATTTATTTCTCCATCATCAATAAATTCAAATTCAAATTCATTTTCATTATGGTATCAATCAATTAATTTAATATTAAAATCATGTGAACAAGGTCTTAATCGTCTTCAAAATCTTTCACAATTAATTGAAGATTCACTTATAAAACATCAACAAAATAATATTCCATCAATAACATTATTATTACATAATATATATGATAAAATTCAAGATCGTCTTATTAATGTTTTAACACAAGAATGTTCACGTTATCAAGTACAATTTGAACGTTTATCACTTGATGATTATGCTGAAATGGTTAAATTAATTGAAAAATTTATATTAATTATAAATAATTATGATAAAAAATATAATTCACGACCATTAAAAACATTTTTACAATCACAAAAAAGTAAATTTTTAACATATTTTCATGATGAAAGAAAACGACGTGTTGCTGATACATTAGATAATGAACCATGGAAACCAGTAAAATTTATTTATTTATTTTTTTCTTTAATTTTTATTTATTTTTATTTTTAAAGATTACATTTCCTCCTTCAATTCAAAATTCTGTTGATGAATTATTTAATACAACATCAATAATAAATACTAATATATGTGAAATATTAACTATTGATAATGAACAATTTGTTTTATCGTATAGTGTACTTCATTTATTTATATTAGTTCTTGATTATTGTTCATGTGCAAAATTATTGTCTTCATCAATAAATGATATTGAACATCGTCTTATTGAATTACTTAATTTATTTAATTCTAAAACATGTCAATTAGTATTAGGTGCTGGAGCAGTTAAATTAGGAAAAATAAAAACAATATCAGCTAAAATTCTTGCTATTACATGTAGATCTTTACAATTTATTAAAATGATTTTACCAAAAATTAAATCACGTTTTCATCAATTACAGGTTTTTAAAAAAATAAAAAAAAAATTTGTATCAAATGTCTTATAAAGAGTTTTTTAAAATTTTGATAGAAATTAGCTGAAGACGAGCGATTTTTGCCATTCGAAGAAGATAAAACTGCATCGAACTAGAATTTCCAAGATTTTCAGCCAAATTTTTCGAAAATAAAATATTCAGTCCTGTGATAGTTTTGTGAATCTAATTTAACAGAGTGCATTAGAATGGTCACTCGAAAGTTTACAAACTATGCAAATCTCACTTTACTAAATCCCATTAATCTTCAATTATAAATTTTTTACTGAGATTTCTCTATTGCGGACTAGAGATCTTGGGAACTCTCCTAACAATGTTGGTACTTGAACTGTCCGTGAGAAAAATAGCATATACTTGGATCAGATGAAAGCTCTCATCGTCAAATTAACAAGTTTAAAATATTAATTGCTCTTGGTTTACCTAGAGGAAGATTATTTGATTTTTAAGTTTTGGTATAAAATGAATCAGGGAAGGTTTTCTTCACTATTATAGTGTTGTTCGGAGCGATTATAGGATTTGTGGGATTCCTCTAACATATAGACCAAACAACACTATGTGTTTCCCTTATAATAGTGGAGAAAACCTTTCCTGATTCATTTTATACCAAGCCTTAAAATTTAAATATCTCCCTTTAACCAAGCCAAGGACAATTTATATTTTAAACTTGTTAATTTGGCGATGGGAGCTTTTATCTAACCTGAATGTATGCTATTTCTCTCATGGACTGTTCAATGCATTTTCATTTCCTCTTTCGAATGGTGAAAACTGCAGAGCTTCAGCTAATTTCTAACAAAAGTTATTTCGATATAGATAATAGTTCAAACATCTTTTTTTTTAATCAAAAGATAATGTAGAGAATTTCAAAACTATTACTAATTCAATACTTTATAGGACATTTGATATTCGAAATAAATGAATGTTTTATATTTTTTCTTAAAAGATTTCATCTGAATCTTCCCCATCAATATCATCTATATCATCAACAAAACAATTTGAACAATTAACTAAATTATATTCTGAACATATTGATGAAATTCATGGAAAATTAATATCAATTATTGAAATAACATTTGATGATACACTTTCATCATATGAAGTTCGTGCACCAATGCCAAGTGATTGTTTTCGTACACTTGTAACACGACATATAGCTGCATTTTATAATGCAATTGCACGTATTGTCTCACCTAGTGATCTTATTTTACTTTTTACACGTCTTAATTCAATATTTAAACAATTATTATCAAAACGTTTACGTCAATTAAGAATTGCTAATGATGGTGGACCTCAACATGGTCTTTTAACAAGTGATCTTTTGTATTATATTAAACAAGTTCAAAGTTTACCTGGTCTTGAAATGTTAGAATTACATGTTGATGAAATATGGACGACAAATTAATCGTCTATTTTTTTTTCTTTTAGTTTTCTTTTTTCCTTTTTTTTTTGTTTATTATTCTTCAAGTTAAATATATATATAAAACAAAACTTCATACATCAGTTTTTTGTTTTTCTTCTTCCAATTTAAATGTATTTAAATCATATTTTCTAAAATAAGTTATAGCACAAAAAAATATTTGTTCAATTTTCTACCAAATCAATGTTATTAAATAAATTAAAACTGACATCTCTATGAAATAAAATAGGCTTTTTATCTTTTTTGTCATTGAGAATTTCTTCGAATGAGTTTAACTCTATACGATTGTAGGCCATTTTATTCTTTTTTTTTTACAAAGTCATGGATTATAATAAATTAAAGCTCGAATAGAAAAAAAATTATAAAGGTTATAGAGATTTTCAAAGAGTTAGTTTTTATATCACTATTATGATATCTAACTGATGTAAAATTGAACAAATATTTTATGCTAAATTTTTCATACCATAGGTTAATGATTAAATTCCATAATAAATTATACATTCGATAGAATAAAAATATTATGAATGAATCTTTTTTTTCATTCGATATATAATTATGTATAACAGACTTTCATTTATTGAATTTTTGTTTTTTTTTGTAGTTTATTCGAAGAAAAAATCTAATTATATAGGTCTTTCATAAATGAAAAGAGAAATGAATTTTTTTATTTTACTTCTTTCGTAATAAAAATAATTTTTTTTCATAATGATATTTACCAATGGTATTAATCTAAATAAAGAAAATAATTTATTTCTTAAATTATACATAAGCAGAATAATATGAAAATAGGTTACATATTATAGTTTAATTTCTCATCGGAATATATATATGTCAAATAGAAAGCAAAATATATTCTAAATTACTAATAAAGACAGTTGTTTTTGTTGAAAGATATCGTATTAATGGTGTCCTATATTTTTAAAGTTAAAATATACAAATATTTATATATATTCTATTTGAATATTTTGGTATAATTAGAAATAAAAAAAACAAATTTTGTACCCTTTTACTATATTCTATTATTGGTTTTTTTAATATTTAATGTTGGTATTACTATTGCTTCTTTTTCCTATATATTTTCATATCATATTTCCCTTATAAACAATGCGCTTTCGATAAAGAAAAAACATGATAACGACGTAATATACTTAATAATATTTTCACCGATTTTTGACATTTTATATTGCATCCAGGTATGGTTAAAAGAACTAGGTCTTTTTTTCTACGCATTAAAATTTCTTTTTATATGAAATGTTGAATAGATGATGTAATATGACATCAAAAATTTCATTTAATTGTTCTATTAATGTAACTAATCATTAATATATTGTATTTATTAAAGTTGAATATTAAAATCTTTATTCGATAAATTTCGATTAATGACGTATGAAAACAAAAAACATAATGACATAGATGATTGGTTTTTATCTGTGTATGGTTAACAAAACAACAAAAATAGAAAAAGGAACTGGTTTCTTTTTACAAGGATAGGTAAAAATTGAGTAAGAGGATTTTATTATATAAGGAAAACATTGACATTTTCAATGATCATTTATTAAAATATCAAACATATTTATAAATTATTTCGTCTTTTGTATTTATTTACAAAAATTTGAATTATTTTTTGTTTTGGAAATGAACATATTTTATTTCCTTATTTTCTTTATCATTTATATTTGTACAAATATTGTTGAATTGTATCATATTTCAATAAGAACATATATTCGTATACATTATCAAATTTCTAACATATGTAAGTATACAATTAGATAAAAATAAACAAAAATTTATTTGAGCAATAAAATAATACGAATGAGCAATAATTTTAGCAATTGAGCAATAATTAAATTGACTACACAGTAATTTATTTAAACTAAAGGTAAATGTTACATAGCAACGGCAATATAACTGAAATTTCCTAACTGTTTTCGTCTCGTTTTGTTTATCTGAGATTTGTCCCTCGTGTTTTATGTCCATTTCCAATTTCTTTTGGATTTTTCTCTCGCATCTGTTCTCGATCTATATTGTGACCATTTGCAAAATAAAACAGAAATTTATGTGCTATCAGTAAGATCGATTTATCTGTTAACAAATGTACATATTACACAAATGGGTCAATCACAACGCATAGCACAGTATATTTATGATGACGAAAGTGACAATGATATGAGACTGGAGCCTTCCAGTAATAGTGGAGATGTTCAAGACCGAAAAAAAACAGAAGAAAATGAAATTCAATATGCACATAGATACTTTTTATTGATGTAGAGAGCGGAAATTTTTATAAAACGTATATCTAATATCATTAACAATTTATCATCGCTTCTTATAAGATACTCTTGATGTTGAAGGGCTTCTGAACCACCCTAAATAATAGAGAAGATGCTATTAACGAAAAAAAAATTAACGTATATGAAGCATAACTCATTCAAATGTAAGCAGGTGCAACGATGTAGGAAACAATGTTCAGCTAGTATTCATGTTTTATATCATATTAAAAATGAATGTGTTACTATGTATGCAATTAAAGATGATCATTTATACAACCAACCATGTAAAGCAAAGAAAGCATTATTTGCACAATGATATGGTTCACCGACTTTTCCGCGTGCGACACTTCCGCGCAAATGAAATTTTTCTCTTCTGTTTATGTTGAGTTAATGCTGGAGGAATTACCGGGGATACTAGAGAAATCACCTATGATATTGGTGGGATCACCTGGATTGCTACAGAAATCATTTGAGATGCTAGAGGTATCACCTAGGATACTAGATGGATCACTTGAACTGCTGGTAAGCTCACTTGGGACACTACAGGAACCACCTGAGATGCTGCAAGGATCATCTGGAATGCTCCATACATTGCCCGAGATACTAGAGGCATGGCTCTGGATACTGGAATCACCGCCCGAGATACTAGACGCATCGCCTGGGGTGCTAGCCGGATCACCTGAGTTGCTGGAGGGGTCATCTGAGATTCTACAAGCATCACCAATGGGTGTGTTTAGTGTCACAGGTGATGCATATAGTGACGGCTCAGGCAATCCTTTAGTATTTCAGGTGATATTCTCTAGCATCCTAGGCGATCTTTCCAGTATCATAGATAATCCCTGTAGCATCATAGGTGATTTCCGTAATATCCCAGATGATTCTTGTAGAAATCTAGGTGATTCCTCTAGCATTAGCTCAACATAAACAGAAGAGAAAAAATTCATTTTCGCGGAAGTGTCGCGCGCGGTAGTGTTGCTGCGCGGAAATATCGGCGCGGAAGTGTCGGCGCGGAAGTGTCGGCGCGGAAGTGTCGGCGCGGAAATGTCGGCGCGGAAGTGCCGGCGCGGAAATGTCGGCACGGAAATGCCGGCGCGGAAGTGTCGGTGCGGAAATGTCGGCGCGGAAATGCCGGCGCGGAAGTGTCGGCGCGGAAACGTCGTGCCACGCAATAATATAGTTTAATTCTCATTCTTCTTTTCTTTATTTCAAATTCTGAATATAAATATTGTTCTATTTCCTCTTTTTTTACTGCTATTATTTACCGAAAAAAATTTATTGTCCATTTAATGATATAAAACTGCTCAAAACTAATTTTTTTACCGCTCAAAAATTATTGCTGAATAGTGTTATAATTATTGCTCAACTAAATACCAGCCTTTAAAATCCTGATGTAAATTATTTCGTTAATATAAAAACGAGAATATCATGTATAGGTTATCTCTATCTAAAATTCTTCAGATATTTCATATGAATGATATAGGTATTTGCTAGATATATTCTCAATCTAAAACAAAAAAATAAATCAAAACAATCAAATTTAAAGGTCTATTCCTCATATAACATAATAAGCAAATAAGTTAGAAAATTTTTCTTTGTTAAATGAGTAAAATTTAGTTAAAATCATATCGATTAAAATACATTTTTAAAATTTCTAAAGGTATTTCAAATGATGTATATGATCGTCGAAAAAAATATCGACGTGCAAATAGTCTTACTGATTTACATGAAGCAGTACTTAAAAATTGTGAATATAGTGTTCAATATGCTATTGCAAGTGGTGTTCCAATTGATCTTGTTGATCATGCTGAAAAAACTCCATTATATTATGCATGTGAACGAGGTTTTATTAAAATTAGTCAAATTCTACTTGAACATGGTGCTCGTCATAATATTCTTGATTTAAATCAAACATCTCCATTATGGATTGCAGCTCGAGAAGGATATGATAAAATTGTATTAATTCTTTTAAATAAAGGTGCTGATGTTAATCAAAAAGCTCATGATGGAACTACTGCTTTATATCAAGCATCTTATGAAGGTCATGTAAAATGTGTTTATCATTTAATTTCATCTAAAGCTTGTGTACATTCTGCAAAAAATAGTGGTGCAACACCTCTTTTTGTAGCTGCTCGTAATGGACATCATCGTATTGTTAAATGTCTTCTTAAAAAAGGTGCTAATCCATGTCAATCACAAGAAGATTTACGTTCTCCTCTTCATACAGCTTTATTGTATAATCGTGTTCGATGTATTCGAATATTTCTTAAAACAAATATTGATTATTTATTATATCAATCAGATATATATGGTTGGAATCATTTACATTTTTTAGCAAAACGAGGAAATATGAAATCAGCTCGAATATTTTTTCATTATCTTAAAAAAAATGAAAAAATAATTAATTTAAATGAAAAAGATGTATTTGGTAATACATGTCTTCATATAGCTATATTTAATAAAAAAATAAAATTTGCTCAATATCTTATTAAAAAAGGTGTTAATATTCATCAACCAAATTCTTTTGGATGGACATATCAAAATTATTTATTAAAAAAAGATGAAGAATCTGAAATAAATGAAACATTAACAAAATTCTATTTGAATAATTTATTATCAAAACATGTGTTACATTATACAATAGAAGAAGAATTAATGTGTAATGAAATTGAAGCATATGTTAATGAATTAGTATCATATGTTGAAAAATTAAATCCACTTTTTCGTAATAATATTATTCGCAGTGGATCATTTTATGAACGTACACGTGTAGGTTTACCAGATGAATTTGATTATATGATTAATTTAAATGAATTTGAACGTTTATGTACATTTATTGAAAATGATTTTGATCCATCTGGTTATGGACGATTATATCCTAAATTAACAGAAGAAGCACAAAAAAATTTATCTTATTATATTGAACCAATAACACAATGTATATCATCTGAAAAAATTCGTAAACAATTTTATCAATTATTAACTTCAGCACGTGCTCATGTTATATGTAAAAATATAACATTTAAATTTCAACATTTAAAATTTGAATGGACAAGTGGTGATAAACGTTGTGGTACAGCTATACATGCTGAATGGTATGGTATTCAATATCCATATTTATCTATTAAAATAGATGTTGTACCATGTTTAACAATATATAGTTGGCCGAAAAAAGCAAATATTCCATGTCCATTAGAAAAATTTCAATTTAATATTATTGCACGAAGTCCAAAACTAACTGAAACATATCTTTGGCGTATATCAACATCATATGCTGAATTAATTTATTTTCAAAAATTAATACCCGAACAAATAAATGGTTATTTAACATTAAAAATTTTACGTCAAACAAATCCATTTAATTGTAAAGTTAATGAAATATCTTATACATCAGATGATTTAATAACATCATATATGTTAAAAAATGAATTTCTTTATCAAATTATAAAATATCCACAAAAAGAACAATGGATTAAAGGAAATTTAATTCATAGAGTTTTAAGAATTTTAAAACATTTACATAAACATTTACGTAATGGTTTAATTCAATCATATTATATTAAAAATTATAATGTTATTGATAATGATGATTATAAAAATTTACGTTCATTTGAAATAAAATATTCTCATATACTTCTTTCAGAATTTAAACAAAAAGTTAAAGAAATTCATCAAAAATCTAAACGTCGACATACATTTACAGCTATTGAACCAATTATACAGAAAAATATTCCTCGACAACGTGCATTTAGTATGAATATATAATAAACTAATCCAAAACAAAATATTTTATTCATAAACAAAAATCTAATGTAAAAAGACGAATATTTGAATATATTTTTAAATATTGTAATTCGTATTGAAAAATTTTATATAAATAAGATGCGATTACAATCAATAAGGTTATCTTGTAAAAATCTATCTGTGTCATATTACGAAAGGTAAAGGAAAGAAATAGAAACGTTAAATTAATCATTTTACTTTTTTTTTTTTTAATGTTCTATAAAAATCTTATGACTAATAGTCATCAGTATATACATCTTTTCTCTTTCGGTCACGATAGGTAAAAAAAAGAAACAAATGAGAAAAAAATGTTGTAATGTATTTGTGTACTATACAAATACGTTTTGGGGTTTTTTTTTCTGAGGTACAATTTTATCGTACGTTAGATTATATAACTAAAAATAGTGTGTAGATTATTTATAATCAATCTGTAATGGTCTATTTTCTAACTTAAAGATAAATAATGCAATCAAATGATGATATTTTTCATTATGGTATGTCTATAATTAATGGGAAAAATTTTAATATTTGTATTATTGATTTAATTTTTCTTAATTCGAATATATCGAATGAATTAAAAAAAATTAATAGGTAATATTAAATTTTTTTTTTTTAAATATATTTAATAATTTTATTTAGAGATTTTCGAGATGAATTAATAAAAAGATTTGCTGAACATTCACAAGATTATCCTTTAAGACAAAATCGACGTAAATAAATTTCTTCTTTTTTTTTTGTTGTTTTTATATTAAAATTTTTCTTTTTTTTTTCTTAGGTTGTAAATGGACAATAGAAATTTTTTGTAGTCAAATAATTGATGATGTTATTAATTTTAATAAAACTTTCAAATCAATGCCGGTAGATTTTATTGAAAAAAAAAATTATTTTTATTTAAAAATAAAATTTATTTCTTTTTTTTTGCTAGGAAAATCATACATTCGTATTTGTATGTCTAGATAATGGTATTGAACCTTATCAACAAGCTTTATTAAAACGTAGTTATATTAATAGTATATTTTTTCAATTTGATACTAATTTAAATATAACTTGTCAAAGAATATTTGATTATCTTCAAGGAAAAAAATCAAAAAATATTATAGAAAATAAATTAAATAATTTTTATCCATTATTACTTCATGTTGATAGTATTAGTAGTGGTCTTGTTTTTAATTATTATTTTTCTTATCTTAATAGACAAATAAGTTCAAGTAAGAAAATCAATTGAAATTTTCTATGCTGTTTTTATTTTTGTATTTATTTAGCTAATAATATTTTTTTAAAATTTATTTTTAAAAAAAATATTCAACGTGATTTATTTCCATTAAAAATTTTTGTTAAATTAAATACATTAATAGAAGAAATATTTTTGGAAAAAAATCCTTCAACAATTTTATCAAATAATATTAAATCAATACAATCAAATCTTCTTGAATTTATATTTGATTCAACAAATTATCAATTATATGATGATAATCAAACAATTGTTACTTATTCTTTAATTGGGGTTCAGGATTTTGGTTTTTCTATTGAAAATATTTTTATATGGCAAGATAAATTTGATCTTAATGTTTTACATGAAATTCAATTAAAAGATGATGTAAGAAGATGGAATGAAGAATATCAATTATATTTACCTGTTCAAAGGTATTCAGATAATTTTTTTTTTGTTTTTTGAATATAAAGTGAAAAGGATTTTTTTTAAAGAGAGAATGAACAAAGAATCATTACATTTGTAAAACGAGATGATTCAACAAAGAAATGTCAGTTTTTACCAATATCTGATTTACCATGTAGTAATGAGGGACATCCTGGTATGTATGAAATAACGAATGCGCTATATTGAATGGCCGCGTTTTGCATTCCAGTTTTCATTCACTTACTAAATCAAATGTACAAGCAAAAGATGTAGCGTGGAAAATTCTACAGTTTTCATAAGACTACTTTTCTTACAGTTGTACTATAAAAATGAACCAGAATTTTTAGCACAAAATGTTCCGCATGCGAACATCCATCATGAAAAATCGTACCGCAAAAGTCTCAGCGTGGGCGAGATAATAAACGTAGATATGAGTGTGAGTTCAGGTCAATACCCAACCGGCATCTGCAATCACGCTCTTATCTATACCAAGAGTCCCGCACTGAAAAATCACGAAAAAACTATAGTAAAAGCTGCCCTGTGCAATCTGAGAGCTTTTCACGCTGCACCTTGTGATATATATGATTTTTTAAATACAGTGTATTAAGTAAATGAAAACTGCAATACAAAATACAACTATTGAATATACGCACTTCCATTATATAATTATATTTATCTAGAATATATTTATTTTCTTTTAGGTGTAAGTACAATGAAAAAAACGACAAAAGATTGTTATGATCTATATATAAGTGATCCAAATAATAATTTTACTAAAGACGGTAGAAAAATTGATAAATTATTCGTTGTACCTGTTTATTATATAATAATGCCTTCTTCATGTAACTTCGGTCCATCTGATATCGATGGACCAAGTGAATCTGATGAGATTATACTTAAAGGAACAATTATTGATCCAAATATTCATGATAGAATAAAATTAGCTTATGCAAATGGGTAAGTTTTATTTAAAAAATAAACTTTTTTATTATTTTAATATACAAGTGAGGTGCTTCGATCACGTCCAATGCATCATTATAATCGTTATCTTCGTAGAACATATTACTATGTTGATGAAATAAACAATAATAACGAAGTTATTCGAGTAATAAAAAGAAATTCTAATAAAAAAAAGAATTTGATATATTTTTAGTTATAGTATCTATTTAGTGCAGAATATCCATATATATTATCAATACTTGATCAATTAGAAAAATCTGGTCAAATATCAAAAGCTCAAAAACATGATGAATATTTACGTTTTTGTAATATGCTTAACAGACTTATTCAAGTTAATAATTTATCTGAATCAATTAAATTAATTGAATATAATGATGATGATGAAGATTGTGATTGTATAAAACCTTTATGTAAGAATTTATTAAATAATTATTTATTTCTTATTAATTATAGATGCTGATTTTAAACCATTATGGTATCAAATTAAAGAAAATATTGATCAATCATATCAAATATTAGATAATAATATACCTTTATTCTCTGTAAAAAAAAATATTTTTATAAAATAAAATAAAAATTTTCAATTTATTTTTTATATTTAGATTGAAACAAAAATTCTTTCATATGACCAAACTCATCATATTCTATTATTTTATACTGATAAAGCAAAAGAAAATCAATTAATTATGATATTTATTAAGTAAAATAAATCAATAAAATTTTCTTTTCAAAAAAAAATTTTCTATTTTAGAAATATTAGAGAAAAACTTGAAATAAAAGGTTATATAATTGATTATGTTGAAAATAATCTTGATTTTATTGAAACACAAAAACAAATTATTTTTATTTGTACTGGAAAAAGACATGATAAAATAAATCGTTTAATAATTAATGCTATACAATATAAAATAAATAAAGTAATATATATGTATATTTTTTTTTTCTTTTGAAATATATTTATTTAATTATTAATTTTAGTATGGTGTTTTAAGAGATATTTTTATTTTAATTAATAATGCTATTCGATATTTTCCTTGTCGATTTATTCGTTCTGTACCTTATCTTACTTTTGATCTTAATTTACGATCTATATCTTTAAATGATAATGATATTCAAGAAATAATTTATTATTTAAATAGTAAGAAAAATTTTCTTATTTAAAAACTATTTCGTTTTTTTTTTATTTTTATATTAATTATAGATATGAATATTTTATTAAAAAATTATACAGATAATTTTCAAGATACAAATTATTTTTTAGAAAAATCATCAATAGTAAGAATTTTGATTTAATTATATATATATATAAGATTAAAATATTCTTTTAAAGCAATGTACAAGTATTGGTGCAGGTTGTGCAGCTGCATTCTATTTTAATTATGCAAAATTACTTATACCTCTATTAGGTAATGTTAACAAAAATAATAAAAAAAAAAAAATTTTTTTTTTCAAATTATTTATTTGAAGATCATCAATTAAGAGTTGAATTAATTGATAGACAACTTCAGAAAGAAAATTTAATTAATTTATATAATAATACATCAATATTTATTCCAAAATGGGTTTTTATTATTCCATGGACAATTAAAAATACAAATAGACTTTTATCTTGTGGATTATCATTAAATGAAAATGAACAAAAAGAAATTGGATTAAAATTATCAATTTGGAAATCAACGTAATTTATGTTTAGAAAAAAAAGATAATAAATTTATTATTTCTAGAGATAAAAACTTCACTAATCACAATTTAATAGTAACTGTCGGTGGTATTTTTCAAAGATCATATAGTCCATTAACTGTATATAAATTAACAAATTTAATTGAACATAAAGTTAATAATTCATTTATTTTATTAGAATTAATATTTAATATATTTTTATTTAATTAGAGTTTTTATTTTCCTATGGAAATTCCTGCAGCTTTACATGGTTTACAAAATCAATATGAAAATATGCGTTCTCATTTTCATTTTGGTAGTTTTGATCCATTACAACAAGGTAATATATTTCGTCAAAAAATTGAAGAATTTTTCTTAAAAGATCAAGATAAAACATGGCATAAACATCTTATTCTTGTATCTCTTGATAATCCTCATATATCAGATAAAATTGATTCTATCAATGATTTTCAACGTGCACAAGTTTTACTTCAAACTTTATGGGAAAAATTATCCTCATCTATTTAGTGCAAATTTATCATAAGAAATTAAATCATCATATTCAATTATAAAAAATAATATGAACTTATTTTTCTTTATGTAATATTAATCATCAAGTCTATTGAATATATGACAACAACTATTCTAAACGCAATATTTCAATTGAATGAATACGAAATTTTTCTTAAAATATTTTTGTATTCTATTCGATACTGTACTTCTCGAAAATGAGAAAATTTTTTTGTCAATAATATATTTTAAGTATTTTTATTTCAAATAAAATTAAAATTAATCCAGATATAAATATGACCACTTTAAAAAATTTTTAAATGTTTTCAAGAAATCAATTAAGAATATTTCATGCTTGACCATAATATTCAATGAATATAATTTGATTAGAATAATTAACAAATATGATTAATAGATGGAATTGATTATTTACTATATGGATCTGGAATAGGGGTGTACCGAGCCCGAACCTCTCGGTCTCGGTCAGTCTCGGTCTCGGTCGGTCTCGGGCTCGGTACATCCCTAGTCAGGAAGTTTATACCTAATTCATTCCCTATTGGTCTCACTGTGAATTATTTCTGTTTCGTTCCTTTCTCGGTTTTTAGTCACTCTTAACTTGCTCCTAATTGTCTATCAGTCAAGAGCTTATGTTGCTAAGAGAGACAAGATTATATTGAAGCTACTGCTATATTGATTATTCTATTTCGTGACCAGCTTTGTTTTAACAGATTTGCCATAGCTTATAGCAGATGGAGGATGACTAATTGTTAAATCTTTTGAACATATTGAAAGAAAACTCGAACAACGCTAATCTCGACATCAACATTCGTTTATTATCTTATTTTTCCTTTTGTTATGTATTGATATCCTTCCGAAATTCAATACAGGCTTCGAACACTTACTATATATAAATTTAACCATGATTGTTAATCAATTATTAGAGAAAAAACGAATGTTATATACACGATGAAGATCAGTCGTATAGTTCTTAATGCACAAGAGATAAGAGCACGTAGCGAAGAAAATGATAAAACCAAACGTATATAGGAGATGTATATCAATGGAATAGGAAAGACTAACGAGCATAAGAGAAAGATAAAGATATGGCGGTGTAATGATTAGTAATTATCCTCTACATGATGCCACTATAATAGGCGCATTCAAATAAAATTAGGGACAAATCAGGGAACTGTCGGATCAAGGTAATATAATGGATCTTTGTAACTTTAATTGATTTATCAAAACTATTTCTATATCCAATCTATTGAAATTATTCATAAACATTGTTTTCTGCATGTGAATCTCGACTCATAATAAATACAGATTAATTAAAGAAATATGTTTTGAAGAAGTGTATGAAGAGTCATTTGGATTTTCTTGAATTTCTTAAATCACCCTCATGCTCAATTATGTCAACAAATGTTTGATATAACTCTTTTAATTCGTACTGAGTAATCAGTAACTAATTCATATAAAGTTGGATGCTATTCTTCTTTTAATTCAACAAGATGCCGAAATATTCTAACTTATTAGTGTTAAATCATATGTTTGTTTTATATTCATTGATAAACAAAAGTAATACGACAAATATCTAATCTAAAAAATATATTGTAATTAAAAAATTTCATCATTTACAATGTAGGTAACTTCTTCGTGTTTCATATATTATCTGTTTGCCTATGTGACATATTATTTATAGCAGAGAAAATTCGTATATTCGTTTTGTGCACAATAAAAATAAAATCGAAAGGAAAAAAAGAGCTTACATTATCTAAACTTAGCTCCAGGGACGGCGCGACCGGGGGGGTGATAGGGGTGAGCACCCCCCCCTGCTCTAAAAAATTTTGATTGAAGCTTTCTCCGAATTTGAAAATTTTGATAGCGTCAATTTTCTCCAAAGTTTTGCGGGATCATTATGTGATTTTCTTCGATATTGGAGAACAACGCTAGTCAAAATTCTCCGAAATCGGAGAAATCCACAGTAGACAATTTTCTCCAATTTTGGAGAACTATAGTAAACACTTTTCTCCGATTTCGGAGAACCACAGCAGACAATTTTCTCCAATTTTGGAGAACTATAGTAAACATTTTTCTCCGACTTCGGAGCATTACAGTAGATAATCTTCTCCAAATTTGCAGGATCATTATGTGATTTTCTTCGATATTTTAGAACAACGCTAGTCAAAATTCTCCGATTTCGGAGAACCACAGTAGATAATTTTCTCCAATATTGGAGAACTATAGTGAATACTTTTCTCCGATTTTGGAGCATTACAATAGACAATCTTCTCCAGATTTGCAGGAGCATTATGTGATTTTCTCCGATGTTGGAGAACCACAGTAGACAATTTTCTCCAATTTTGGAGAACTATAGTAAATACTTTTCTCCAATTTCGGAGTATTACAATAGACAATCTTCTCCAAATTTGCAGGAGCATTATGTGATTTTCTTCGATATTGGAGAACAACGCTAGTCAAAATTCTCCGATTTCGGAGAACCACAGTAGACAATTTTCTCCACTTTTGGAGAACTATAGTAAACACTTTTCTCCGATTTCGGAGCATTACAGTAGATAATCTTCTCCAAATTTGCAGGATCATTATGTGATTTTCTGCAATATTGGAGAACAACGCTAGTCAAAATTCTCCGATTTCGGAGAACCACAGTAGACAACTTTCTCCAATTTTGGAGAACTATAGTAAACACTTTTCTCCGATTTCGGAACATTACAGTAAACAATCTTCTCCAAATTTGCAGGATTATTATGTGATTTTCTCCGATGTTGGAGAGCCACACTAGTCAAAATTCTCCGATTTTGGAGAACCACAATGGACAATTTTCTCCAGTTTTGGAGAACTATAGTAAACACTTTTCTTCGATTTCGGAGAACCACACCAGACAATTTTCTCCAATTTTGGAGAACTATAGTAAATACTTTTCTCCAATTTCGGAGCATTACAATAGACAATCTTCTCCAAATTTGCAGAATCATTACGTGATTTTCTCCAATGTTGGAGAGCCACACTAGTCAAAATTCTCCGATTTCGGAGAACCACAATGGACAATTTTCTCCAGTTTTGGAGAATTACAGTAAACAATTTTCCTAGACTTCGGAGCATTACAGTAGACAACTTACCCTAAATTTGGCAAGAATCTAAGTTTGAAATCTATTTTACTAACTTTTTCAATTCTTGAGATTTAAGGGAGAAATTAGTGTTATAGCTAGATGTATTTGGCATTCAAAGTAATGTAATATGTGGATATTAATGATTAATCTATAAATATTTCTTTCTCACGTCAAACACAGCGCGAAACAATCTGATTGACGGATTGCTAATGCAAAAAGAATATTCCTCAAGAATATTCAATACTTTAAGGAGTCTAAATGATGTTTCATTGTTGTCGTAATTATCAGATAAGAGCGCTGCAACTAGTCAGACCTGTGCTTAGTATATAGTATAAGTGCCATAGCAAGCAACCTCACGTACTGGATGCCTTATCATAATGAACACTCTTTACATTTCCTCTTTTTTAACTCATGTGTGCCGAGGTTTCATGCCTCCGTCTCGTATATGAGACATCCGGTACGAACAGGTTGAGTAACCTATGTATCGTTTAATAAACCGTGCAAATATTCAAGGAGAATGTCGTGGAAAGATGGCCATAGAATAAATGTAGACGTTGTATTTGTATTTAAATTGTTTCTTGTAAGTTTTGATATTCATATTTTCCTAGTGTTATTTTATGAACAAAGTTGTAATGTTAAAACTGAAGGAAGAATAAAATTTTAAAATAATCAAATTTTTTGTTGGAACTCTCAATATCGTATTGCATGAAGTGCGTTCATACTAGTCCAAAGGATGTCGTAAAGCCTGCTTCGAAAAGAAAGCGATGACAAAGAAAAAAGCTTAGTTTTTCTCCGAATTTAAGCAGAATGAGAAAATTTTCTCCGATTTTGACCATTTCGACCAGAGGCTCCGATTTTCGGGGTATCACCCCCCCTGCCCTGACCTCTTCGCGCCGTCCCTGCTTAGCTCAAAAAAATTGCTTTCTACCTTTTCTTTCGTTTGTAAGTCACTAATGAGACATTTTATACCATGAGTTTGTTTATATTATGTGAGGATTTATATTGAACATCTGTATGAAATAATTTCGAATGAAATTTCCCAAAAAACGAAAATATCTATACCATCCTCATGTGACAATGACTAATTGCGAGTCATTTGGTGTGCCTATATTTCCTATGACATAAATGAAATTTTACATAGTCATCACAATTTACAAATAACATTGTCATGTTTGTTCTTGTGCCTTTTCTTGAGTTCTTTTATATTAAGCAAAGCAATGATGAGTTTGATCAGTTAATGAATGAAGGAGATTAACTGTTCAGTTTTGCACATGAAATTTCAATTTCAAATAAGCTGTTTTTATGTTCAAAAATATGACATATCAAAAACGGATTTTTTGCGCACTTATTCGTCACTTGAGCAAGTCTTACATGTATTCTGAAAATAAAAAAAATAATTACAACGTTTAATTCATTATAGAAATTTTCAAAAACAATATTAAAGATAATCTTTCTCTTTCTTTTACAGACGAGTTTTTTTATTTGTTTCATAAAAACATGGTTTTAGCTCGTTCTACATACACATATCTGTTTATTTGCAAAAATCGATGAAAAATAAAGTACTTATATGAAGTTTATATAAATTTTTCTTGGACTTCAAATAGAATCGAATGAAAAAAAAACATCGTATTGAATGTTATGTATATATCTGAAAGTAATAAAAATTAAAAATTTTTATCGGTTGTTATGAAACCTTATACATCTCGAAACAAGAAACTAATCATACTTGCAAAATTAATAAAAAAAAATAATTCGTAAGGATTCATGTTTACAATTTTACTATTGGTATTCATAAGTATCTTTTTATAAGTATTAGTATTGAATGTCTCATCGTTTAATCAAACAAGCAAAGTCATATTAAACTTTCATTGACATTGTTAGACACAATTTATGGATTTGTGCGTATATTATTTACATATTGTATTAATAAATTTAAAAAAGAATTTTTCTTCATTATTGAAACAATTATTATGAAAAGTAACTTAATCTAATTTACTATATTTATTAAAATTGATACATAGTTTATTTATTTGTTTGTGATTTGGCAGTAGTTTCTCGAGGTACATGTTCAATGTGTGTTAGATTATAACGATTTTCGGTTTTAACATTTGGAGTTTCTTCAGGAATAGAATCGATAAAGGTTATTTTATTTGATTTTACTTTTTTCTTTTCTGTTTTTATACGTTCAATACGAACTGATGATGGTGATGTCTCATTATCATTAGTGACATGATTTTCTTTCATTGATTTTAATGGAATTGGAGGTAGTTTAATTTGATTCAATGACGTCGATTGATGATTTGATCCTAAATGATTCATTTTACTGGTATTTAATCCATCTCTTATTGGACTAATTTCATCATTCTTATCTAAATAAATCGTATTACCAACAATTGATGGAGGAGGATCATTAACCGAAGAACTATATGTCATCATAGTTGGTTTTGAATGCAATCGAGTTATTTCAATATCATTTTTAATCTTCTTACTTTTATGTCTTGCACGTATTTCTTGCGTTAATTTAGGTGTATCAAGAACAATAGAAATGTTGTCCATTTCTGATGATTTTATAGGCGATAATTTTGTGTTTTCATTATTTTGGAATTTGGATACATAAATATCATTTTCTTCTTCATTTAGTTTATAATTAGGAACTTTATTACATAGTCTTTCTTTATCATATTTTATATTTTCTCGTTTTACTATAGACACAGATACACCAGCAAATGATTTGTTTAGATCAGCATTTTCTATTGTACACATTTCTAAGTTATTCGGGATAATATTTTTTTTATCTAAAATAGTTTTAAGAAAATTCTTTATATATTTAAAAAAATTATTTAACAAACATTCTTCCTTGATCCAGGGACAATCAGAATTTATACATTGTTCGATATGATACAATTTAACATCAGCTTGTTCACATGCATATTTA
>JAJEKB010001445.1:137321-150229 GCA_022393335.1 Macrotrachela quadricornifera | reverse complement strand
TATAAACTTTTCTTCAACCTGCCTTCTTTAAAAATTCCGATAGTAGTAATGAACATATGAATTTTTATAAATGATAGCTTGTTTTTTTTTCATTTTTGTATATAAAATGCTATTAGAATCCAATCGCACACATATTCCTTTGCCAGATATAGCTCGATACTAAAAGGATGGAATCAGATGTATAGTACATTTCTAAAACTATTATGTGAGCCTTCAACATATGAATTATTTGAATGCCTATTTCTAATTGACAAAAAAGTTAATTTCAAGTTCACACACTGCCTATAATTCAACAAATAATAAAGGAACAAAAATAAAAGATATAAGACGTTGCCATAAACTTTAGTGAATGATCTAATACTAACACTGTTTTTTTCAATGATTAGAAAGCGGAAGTTTTTTTCTATGATAAAGTCTCATGTGATGGGATGCAATCTAAAGCTTAATCCGTATTTTAAATTGATAACAATATGATATTATACTTGTTATTATTATATATAGTGGACGTTATAGGGAAAATAATGAATAGTTAGTTGAAGAAATGACTAAAATGAATAAAAATTTTTTTGTTCTTCGAAATAAAATTGATATTGATCGTGAAGATTAAAAAAATCTTTATGATCATTGTTGTAATGAAAATGAAATATTACAAAGAATTTGAGAGAATTGTTTAAATCATTTTAATAGAATACAAATAATCAAATTTATTCACAATTGAAACATGTAACTCTTACTTTTTCAATGAATACAAATTGTAAAGAAGCTTTATGATGAAAAGTTGAAAATCTTTGAAAATGTCATACAGTGATAAATCTCAAATTGATACAAATTTTGATATCTGCGTGTCAAAATTATTTTAAATTTAAATTTTCATATTTTCCAAAAGTTTGAAAACTTTCAAAATTTTTATTTTCAGAATTTCTATTAAATGAGGCAGCTCATAAACACTTCACTCAATATAACCATCATTAAGACATAATTATTTTGATTCCTGTTATTCAAAATTAAGCAGGAATCAGAAATCCGCTATCATATTTGTTAGTAATATAGTCATAATCAGTAACAGATATCTACTATCTTATTTATTTGTAATGTAGTAGAAATCAGAATTCTACGATTTTCAAAATGTCTACAAGCAATCAGGAATTAATAAAATATATATTCTCTTTCATACATGTATGCTTTAATGAGCACTAGAAAAGCAGAAATCAGAAATTTACTATGTTAAAATACCTAAAATTCATTACCAATTAATATGGTACATATTCACTCTGCAACGTCTATTTTAATGAATAGTAAGAAAACAGATTTCAGCTGTATATTATTTTGAAACTTTCCAACAAGCTATAACGAATTAATATGACATATCTTCACTCTGATACATCTAATTAAATGAGTAGCAGTTGCCACTTATCAAAACTTATTGTATCAGAGTGCATATGTACTATGTTAATCCATGATCATTGTCAGAAATTTTCAAAAAAGTAAATTTCTGATTTTTGTATTTGTTTAATTCTTGAAATTTAAGTGCAGCAGTTATAGCGACTTATTGTAAATCTTGCGGGACCTTCTATGAGCATCAGTATAGAGGCCGTTGATTGATTAATTCAATTTTAAAAAAGCAGTCCGCATAATTTCTGAGAGATTAAGATGTCAAACATGATCAAGCTGTTCACATCATAAATTAGACATTTACGAACATGTTTCTCACTATCTATGATAGAGAAACTTCTTTTAGATCATGTTTCGCAAAATATGTAATAGGAATATAATCGAGTTTCGATTGAATCAATTGGATCTATTTTAGATGAAATTATTTTTGAATATTTATTAGAAAAAAAATTCTTATCAGTTAAAGATGATTGGAAAAATGGTGTACTTATTGTAGAAAATGTATCTTTAATAATAAAGATGCCAGAAACATTTGGTTAGGTTGTTATGATTGTGGGAAAAGCAGCATTGTCAGTTATTTACATTTATCTTAATATCAGTTAATTTCATAATGAATTTGCTATTTTTATACGAAAATAAAGAATTTTTATTAATAACGTACGAATTTTTGTACTCGATGATTATATCTATCGGTAACATACAAATTAAGATGACTGTCTAAGATGACTGCATAAGGAAAATTGAGTAAAGTAGAATTATTCCCACTTATACCAGTAGTTCCAGCAATCGTTGTGCCATCAAATTGACCATTCAAAAATAATTGTACACGGTTATTATTTCTATCGACGACATATAGATTACCCATTGGATCAAATGTAATAGCTACAGGATTATTAAGTCGTGTTGCTGAATTTCCAGGTGTTCCATTAATACTACCAGCGAGTAATGACCAACTATTATCACCTAATACCCACCGAACAACATTATGAGCACCATAATTGACAATAATAAGACTGTTTGATGAAGAATCAAAATGAAGAGCAACAGGATAATTTAATTGTGTTCTATTTGTACCAGCTCCATTACCACCAGCAACAACTGTACCTGATAATTGACCCCATTCATATTGCATTATACGATGGTTTTCATAGTCTGCTATATAAACGGTTTTAGAAATTGGGTCGCGTGAAATACCATACGGTGAATTTAATTGATTAGTTAAACTTCCAGATATACCTACAAATATCATTTATTTATTTATTAGACTAACATTATTCCATAATAAAAAGATAAAATATTTTTTCGATTTTTATAAATATCTAAACCTATTATATACATAGTCATATTATTACCTGTTCCAGCAATTGTAGTGCCCGAAACTGTACCATAATGCCAGAATTGAACACGATGATTTCCTACATCTGTTACATAAATATTGTTAGAAGAATCAAACTGAATAAATGCTGGTAGATTTAAACCATATAAAGTAGAAGAAGCTGTTCCATTTGCTTGACCAGCTACTGTTATACCTGTAGTTCCATTTATATCCCATTTTTGTACACGGTTATTAAATCGATCGGCAACATATAATGCATAAGCAGAATCAAATCCTAGTCCCCACGGATTATTAAGTTGATTGGCTGCATTACCAGATACACCTGAAATACCAGCTACAGTTATGCCTGTTGAATTCCAACGAAGTAAAGGTGCAGTTGCTAGAAGGTAATTAATTATAAGGTGTCGATAATTCAAAATCTTCACAAATATTTTTTTGCCGTCTTTTGGCATGGTTGGATAGGGCTCGTCGAGTTAGATATAAGTACATTGTGTTTAACATTTTAAGACAGGTTTTATTTTAAAAAAATTTGAAAATACTATATGAAAAATAGCCTTATGGTGGTACCATCATTTAAATTCTGAGTGGTATAGTGCGTTTATTTTATATTTGACATTAGTTTTACCTTTCGAATGAACTTTGTTTGAATTTATTAGGAAGCTAATCGTAGAGAAAAATAACTCTAAGATGATTGAAATATAGAACGTGTTGATAATCAGTCTGATTATGAGTGAGATCATAGACATATTTTATAGTGTCTAAGATGTTGCCTTTAGAAGACATCAACTTTTCAGAGATACGTATTTCAATAAGTCTTTTTTCTTAGTTATAATTGACATATATGTAGTAAAAAGAGTATGTATGAGTTTAGAACAAGCACTTTCTCTGTATGAGAAAACTAAATTTTTTCCAATATAAGCTGCAAGACCATATAAAAATGCTTAAAATTGAGCTCATTTATCAATTTTCATTTTTAATATTCAGTCTAATTGACAAATAAATAGCATATTGCGAATCAGCACAAAAAATTGTATCGAAATACTTGTATTGTATCAAAATCAACTTTCCACGAAAAACTTGTCTGGATTTCCCTTCAAGGATTTTCCTGGAAAAAATTATTTGTGATCTTCTATGGGTGATTTTTCCGTGGAAAACTGATTTTGATACAATGTAACTATTTCGATGTAGCTTTTTTGCACTGATTCTGTTTGCAAAGTCTTATAGCTCATATTAGAAAAATTTCCCATTCAGGAAAGGTACTTGTCCAAAACCTATGCATACTTTTTTTACTACATATATATGTCAATTATAAATATGTAAAAAGACTTATTTTTAATACGTATCTCTGAAAAGTTGATGTTTTTTGAAGACATCTCAGACACTATAAGATATGCCTATAGTCTCATTCATACTCACACTGTTTACTAATGCGTTCTACGTTCCGATTTTCTTAAAACTATTTTTTTCTTTACAATCAGCTTCCTAGTAAATTCATTAAAAAGACTAAATGAGCTCTATCCAACTATGCCAAAAAGACGGCAAAAAAGGTTTGTGGAAATTTTAAATTGCCGGTACCTTAAACATATTATGCAAGATAATGTCTTACTTGTTGTTGTTGTTGTTGTCAGTGGTGTTGCCCTGGTGGGTTTAATAAAAACAGCCATCAATATGGCTGCAATAACAATAAGAATTACAAGAGCAATAACTATAGGAATAATTATTTTTGGTTGTAAATATCTATGAAAAAGAAAAAGTAATTAGGAAAAATTTGCATTTATATTAAAAATATATAAAATAAGGAGAACGACAAAAGTTGTTTACTTTTTTTTTTTATTTTTGTTTTTAATCATTGAAGTCACTTGGTATGAGCAAATATCCGTTGTCTTTTCACAATAGAAACATAAGATTATTAAAAAGAAAAAAAGAAAAATATATTACTTGAATACGACAACATTTATCACTTTTATCATCCTAGAAAAATAAAAAACCTAGTATTTATATTTTTTTGTAAGAAAATAAATTTTTACAATAACTTTAAATGATGGAAATGAATAGCTCTTCACTTCGGATTCTTTTTCAGTATCATATTGATGATCGTTTCTATCTATTGTTATTGTTGAATTTTTATTAATATCATTAATAGCTTTTGCAGAATTTGATGAATATAAATTATCTTTTGAATCGACTAATTTGTTATCTATAGGTCGAATCCTATTGCTTGACCTTGAACTTATATGAATGATATTACCGGACTGTATCTCTCGTGGCAACGTATTTTCAGACTAAATCAAATATTCAATAAGAATTTTAATAGCAGAAATATTTACTGAAACGGTTCGCGATCGATGAATACGATGGCAATGAGTAACTTTAACAGAATGAGCCGATGTTTCTAGAACATTATTTTAAATATTTCTTATTAATAGACAACTATTTAAAAAACTATATTGTAATTACCTATTCCAGATTTTACGTCTCTATAATCCATCATCAATGCTCTCACTTTCTTTTCCAAATGGCTCGAGATCAATTTTTCTACTCCTTTTATTTTTTTGATTTTGAATTTGATAATACCATATAAAAGTCAATTGATAAGAGAAAAAAAATATTTAATTCATGCCTCTTCCTATGAAATTCGAAGGTTTCCTTTTTTCGTCAAACAAAATGAATCTTTAGATATGTTTTGTCCTTAATAAAAAAACAACAAACGTATTGTTCTTATTATGATGGATGATAAAAAAAAGAGTGCAAAGTGCAATCAAATTTCTCTTTTTTTGAATTAAAGATATGTTTTGTTTTTTTCTCTTCATTAAAATCTTTTTTATACATATTAGTCGGTTATTTGAATCAGACGTAAGCACAGGACAGGATAGGACAGAAATAGTTGTCATGTGTTCATCTCTATTTGATACTCACTATAATTGGTAGACATCACCATTTTAATGATAAACTGCAGTAATTTTGATATTAGTCAATAAGCATGTCAAATCACGATCATAAATAATACACACTATACAAAATACAGCTGTTTGAAAGAAAAACTTGAAAACATTTCCACATATATCATCTTCTATACAAGTGCTCTTCGAATTGTTTTATATACTATTAGAAAGTCTGCAATGAGTACTATACAATAGCAGAAAGTCATATTTTATTTATTTACTTTTACAATATCGAAAAGGAAAAAATATCACACTTCTATATATACGGCGTGTAGTACTTACTTATAACGGTAGAGAAGAAGATGTTAAGAAAAATTTTTTTTCAAGTGTTTTTGCAAATAGCTGTAGCGCTTTTTACTAAAGTGGAAATCAAAAGTTCAAGGCAATTTTTGTTTCTTCGTTTTCTACATCAAAGGCTATTTAATAACAACATCTATACAGTCATTTTGACAGTTGTCAAAATAGGCCATAAGACTGATATGGTTAGATCTCTAAACAGTAACCTTTTCATTTATTTTTGAAAAAAATTTTTTTTTTCATGTGACCAAAAGTTTAAAGTACTTTTTCAAATGTTCATTCTATTTTCCAAAATCTTCAATAAATATAATTTTTGTTCACGAAAGACGCATCTTTATTCTACATAAAATGTTCACGTTTTGCTTTTAAACATTTTCGTATACATTTGAGCATCGATTGTACCAATTTAATGCATAAATTTTGATCGATGTTGTTCCATTCTTCTTGAAGACGTTCCTTTAGAACTGTCTTTGAATAGATTGGTTTTGTAGCTAGTTTTTTGTCACGGATAGACCAAAGCATTTCGGTAGATAGGATCCAATTCTGGACTCGTTGGAGCCCTTTCAAGTACATTTAACTTCAATCGGACAATCTTGTCTTTAACAATATTCAAGGTATGCCAGGAAGTCAAGTCATATTAAAACATTATTTTATTTTTCATTGGAATTTTGCAATGAAATGTTTCAATTTATGTTATAGTACATCACAATATAAATTACAATTCATATTTTCTGTGTAAATTTTCGCTACTGTTGTACCAAAACCTGATATTTCGTCTCAAACATCAAGCCTGCCACTATCACCTGTATTATTTTGCTTCAAACATTCCGGAAGAAGCTTTTCTTTATCCAGACGCACCGTTGAGAATCTTCGTTGCATTGAGGAAAGCTGCTTAAAAATTTGACATATCAAATATAAAGGCACAATGAAATGAATCCTCTCCAGATTTCTTACAGTTAATCGAGGTTTAATTATTGGCCAAAAGATGGATCCTAAAGTCCTTGAACATGTAAACATCCCATGTAAAAAAGTATATCAAAAATCAGATTTTAATCGATTTCTTTATGAATAATCGATTTTAATGGTCTTTATTTTGGTTTAGAACTGGATTAAAATAGTGCCATTTCAAATCGATTTTGAATGATCAAAAAACCAGGTAAAATCAATTACTTTGAAAATAGTCGATTTTAATCATGAACATTGGAAATACCCACTTTTCACGAGATTCAAACTTAAAATCTTGATTTTCACACAATTTTTTGGATTGAGAAACTATGGGCTTATTACTGAGCTAAGATCAAACACTCACAATAGACTGGAACTGATATATAAATTGTTTCAAAATTAAGATGATGAAATTACATGCAATCAATTAAAATCGATTAGGAAAAAAATTGATTTTAATCAGGATTTTTTAAAATTGTTTTTACTTGGAACTATCTAGGAAACTTTAGAGACATCGGAGGAGGTATTGGAAAGCCGTAACTATCTTCGATGGATGTTCTTAAGGTTTCCATGCCATGCTCTAGAACAAGGAAAGACGGCTGATTGTATCCAACAGAACCAATTGGAATCATTCGAAATCACTAACGAATAAAGGTTACCAACTTGTAGATCGCTTTTGAGCTAATACTTTGTGCATGAGTAGACTGTGATGAAACTACAAAAAAGTCTGAAAGGATAAGAGCTGATAGTCCTTTCCAGAGTTATAGTCGTTTTTCTGAAATTTCAGGCTACACCTGGGTATGTAAACAAAAATCGAAAGTCCGTATTTAGACTTGAATTTCCATCCATAGATAAGCCTAATTGTACCTATAGCATATTCTAAAAATTTCAACCTAATCTGATGTTCCTTTCGCGATATACTACATTTTCAAAAAGTATTCATATTTCACCAATGATTCGAGAAAATCCTTTTTTTCTGAAAATGTAGTATCTGGTGAAATGAATATCAGATTAGGCTAAAATTTTTAGAATATGCTAGGTGCCATTAGGTCTATCTATGGATGAAAATTCAAGTCTAAATACGGACTTTCGATTTTTGTTTACATACCCAGTTATGGCCTGAAATTTCAATAAAACGGCTATAACTCTGGAAAGAAGGCCAATGAGCTCTTATCCTCTTAGACCTTTTCTAGTCTCACTCGGGTCTACTTATGCACAAAGTATCAGTTCAAAAGCGATGTATAAGTCGGTGGCCGTTTCTCGTGAACCTCATTAGGGAATCACTATGGTTCATATTTTATCTCGTGTGTTTTCCTACACTATTGTAAAGACAAAGCATGGTAATGTTCGGGTTATATGAAGGAGGACTCCTACAAACCTTTGGATCGCCACCAACACCACTATATCTTATCCTTACAATAGTGCAAAATATTCTTTCTCAAATATACTTGGCCATAAGGTTTTTCTATCCGGCCAATCATATTTGAGGAAGAATATTCTTTCTATGGTGACAAAAACTTCTAACGGAATAAGATTGCTTGAAGAAATCCTGCGAAGTGAACATGTCTTAACTCAAAGAAGTTCCAGCAAAAGTGTTCTTAAAGGTCCTATTTTCATGAGATAGGGTTTTTCCTGCGAAATAATCGTAGACGTAAACTTTTTTGATTTCTCCTAGGAACGTAACAATAATTCAGCTTTGTCATTTCAATGACGAGAGTCACAAGTAGCCTGATTCCAGCCGATCCACAAGGTACTTTCGTTGTACATTCGAACTATTACATTATGAACCAAGACAAAAATCATACAAAAACACAGTCATTCTCAGGATTAAGATTCTAAATACAATAAACGAAATATCAGATAACGACCTACGAATATCCTCATCGTATAGTCCTTGACGACTTATGGGCACCCTATACAATAGTAGTTCAAGATCTATGGATGATTTGTATTAGGTTCGATTACGATCAGTTCATTTGAATGGAGTTCGTGAACTGAGCTGGTCGTCCTCTAGTTATAGCAGTATGATGTCCAGGTACGTCTCATCCCAATAAGTACTCAACTGATCAGTGCTAATTAGATGGATACTCATTCACTGAATAGTAATTAATTAAGTATTGGTTGTTCAGAAAAAATAATAAAACATGGAGTGATATTGTTGGAAAATCAATATGTGTAAATAGGCTCGACAGTTCGAGTTTACGTGTCGAGCTCATTTATTTTGGTCAGAATCAAATTAGGAATCAACCCATATGTATAATGTAAATTTGCTATCTGATATACATTCGCTAAACAAAATAGCTAAGCTTTATTCTGTGAGTTTCTTTCAAAGTATGGTAACTCTATACTCATCTATTCGTTTTGTCGTTGCTCTGCTATCATAAACTAAATATTGATCATATGTAAAGGCGAGAGAAATTATATCCAACTTCATATAAAATGGTGTATGTGAGTGAGATAAGAAAGAATTCTGAGAGAGATATAAGTTGTCATTAATCAATGGAATATGATATCTATTCTCTAACGAGGAAAAAAAATCATAACTTTTAGTGTATTTCGTTCTTTATTTTCAAGATTATTCGTATACGGAAGCAAGCATGCAGAATATAAATCCATCTTAATATAGTTGTTCTTATTCCAAGATATTTCTAAGATATATTAAAAGTCTAACAACTGAAGATACACTTCTCACAAAATATCCATTACTGAACACGAGAAGCAGGAATGTAGTATATAGAACCGAAAGATTGACAATACTGTTATTGCTACGATGGCTAAGTCGGAAAAGAAAATATTGATTGCATTTATTCGTCGTTTTTCAAGCTATTCAGACTGGTATGTACATTAACAAACACAATTAGTCAATCAAGTTTATCATGAAGATTGTGTGAAAACCGGTTTTAAGTGATCGCAATCGTACTGTATAATGAAACAGGTTTTGGTACATAGTTTTATCAAAAGCTTTCATTGTATTATTCACATTCATGCTTGGTAAACATTGTAAAAGATATTTGAAGATAGATTTATCCTCTATACATAAATCATCTTCAAAATAGCGAAGAAAGAAATTCAGTAAAAGTTATAATTTTGTTCTAGTGAGAGAATTGGTATCATATTCTATTCATTAATGACAATTTATATCTCTCTCAGAATTTTTTTTCTTATCTCACATATGCCATTTTTTATGAAATTGGATATAGTTTCTTTATCCTTCACATATAATTAGTATTTGGTTTATAATAGTCGAGTAATGACAGAACGAATGAATGATTATCAAGTTACCATATGATGATAGACATTCACAGGATAAAACTTAGCTTTTTCGGTCGGTGCTTGTATATCAGTTACAAACTGTGCGTCACTCATTTGTAGTGTATACGATATGAAGTATGTATAAAATCAAATGATATACATGAGTTCAAAAAAAGAGTCTAAGAAAAGAATGATTGAATATTATGTGCCAGCGTTAGTTACAGCATTAAATTATTTTTTTAATCGTAATAGAAATTATTGGCATTTTTCTAGCACTAATGCAAATGCAATCCTCCTAAAATTCATCAATGAAGAATTAGCGAAATTCAACTATTGATAATCATATTTCTGTGCAATTGGCTCGCTCATTTATTTTCAGACTGTTCTTATGATTACAAGGAAAGCGTCATTTATCCTTCTAACATTGATTTCAGTATTTGTCGTGATTCTATTTCTTTTCTTATTACGTTATCTAGACATTAATGTCGCTTCGGTAGCAACAACTTTCAATATACAATATGCTTCTGTATTATCAAAACATATTCAGTCGCATGATAGTTCTATTCACAATTATGGGTGGCGGCCTATCGGACATACAGATCTTGAGCAAGTTCGGCTTCGAGACATGTCTATTGTTATTGCTGCTTGGCCTGAGAATGCGGAAGACAATGTACCTACAGTGCCATGTTTATCAGCCGATGGTCATTTACTTGTACTGAGTGCCGGTGCAAGCCGTGTTCGCTACGGCATGAGTGTAACTTTCATCATGGTTTTTGCAAGCGATATGAACACTGTTCTACCAAAAAATTCTTCAACAAAACCGCTCTCTTCCCATTTGTTAAGTTTGTGGTGTATCTTTGATGATGGGTCAGTAACCCCTGCCTACAGCTATGATTCTAGATATGGAAATGATCGCGCATCTCTTCTTGATTGTCCACTTAGTTCATTTGCCAGTGATCAACTGTGGCGATACAATCGAACATTACGAGTATATTTAGCGTCAATGACTGACAAAGATCGAAATGCGCCTATCGTTAAAGCATATATCTCAGTACCAATACCTGCTTCTATTCCATCGAATTCTAGTCAGGAACTGTTGACACTTTGTACTTCACCTCTCCATAATGGAGCTCATTATTTGATGCAATGGATAGAATTTCATCATTTAGTTGGCTTTCATAGATTTGTCGTCTATAATACAACTGACACTGATAAACGCCTATCATCCATCGTCAATGCTATAAATCGAAAATATCAAAATCTTGTCGATGTAGTCCAATGGAATTTCTCATCTCTAGGTTTAACTGATGTTATGGCAACGCGATACTTTCAGACAGAAGCATTGCATGATTGTCTCATTCGTTACGGTGATCAATCAGAATGGTTGGGAATGCTCGATCTCGATGAATATATTGTACCTATGTCACCATATGCCACCGTGTTGGACTATTTGCATGACAATTTTGCTCGACGTATCATCGGATCAGTCAATTTATGGAGTCAATTTTTCTGCACTCAGCACACCGGTAAATACACTGCTGAAGAGAATAATACTAGTAATTTGGTTATTGAGCGTTTTACCGTACGCACACGAAGTCGGTATAAGCCTGGACGAGAAAAATACCTCTATCGACCACGCTTTGTTCAATATTTGTCCATTCATCATCAAATAGTTGGACTTTCCAAGAGGGAACCATCACAAAATCATATAATGTTAGCTCATTTTGCAGCAATGACTCGTCTGCGAGCTATACCAGGTTGTAATCCTGGACGATATGTGAGAGACACTAGTATTCGAGATCGATTCGCTAAAAAAATGAGAAATGCAATACAAGTATTGATGGTATAGCTTTTTCACTATTCAAAATAACAATATTTATGTGATTTCATCGTGTCTTCACAGTTTCATGAATATAAATGAAACTTCTACGACTTATAAAGAGAGGTTGAAAACCTTGTTATGAAACCTGAACATTGATATTTTTCGAACAGTTGACTGCGTCTGTGCATATTCTTTTTGTCTGATGTGATCTTACACTCATCCTCGATTCATAAAATTTATTTTAGCTTTGTTTCATTTCATTCCATGAGTATAGATTTTCCGCCTTACTCATCCATTCGTCAATATTTTGCCGCTTCTCACCATACTTTACCAATTTCCGTGAACTTTTTCTTTAATATTGAAGCATGTTTTTCTTTGATACCAATTGTTCCGTAAAAGTTTGCAGACTATTTATTTTTCTATATTTTAGCATAGATAAAACCTAAAATCTAGAATTTTTTTACAAGAAACTTCATCGAACTTTCTATAGACTACTTTTTACTCGATATTGGCACAATAAAACTGCATGTTTCTATAGATCATATAGTGCATTGTATGAAATACACGTATTTTCCACTTATTTTTACCATGATTTCTTTTCGATTTTTTCCAACATACAATCTGGCAATAGCAGTCTGAGATTTTATATTCCAAATGAATATTAAATGCTCTTTCAGGATTATTTGAAAGCATTTGATTGTATACTACTTTTGTCGATTAAGAACGGCATGTTTGAGTTGTTATAAGAAAAGTAGATTTTCTGATAGCATTCTACTATCGAAATTTTTAAAGAAGGCCGGTTGAAGAAAAGTTTATAACTCATGAACGGAAAATGATAGCGATCTGCGGGTTTCACCGTTCAATAGACGACAGTCGGGGGTACATGCCCATGTGGGAAAGTGAACTTTCCAGGTACTTTTTC
>JAJEKB010001445.1:119243-132321 GCA_022393335.1 Macrotrachela quadricornifera | reverse complement strand
TTAATTTACAGAAAAAGATTCTTAATCGTATTTCTTATTTTATACATGAATATGAATTTCTCAAATGTATGACAATTGTTTAGGATGTTATAGAATCATATATGCCAGTTATATAACTCCGTATAAGCCGTAGATGAGCTTCTTTGTTATCAGTTGATACTCGCAAGAAGTTGATGTACACTTTTTTTTTCATACGTCATTGAGATTTACTTATTGCCAAAAGATGAAATCTAAACAATTTGAATACTTAAATACGTTTCTTCTCAGATCGTGGCGATATTGTGTTTGTTGAGATTGTGATTGAAAAGATCAAAATCGGTTCATTTTCTGATATTTAGTTTATGCATTTCAAAATGGAAGCAAGAACTTCATTCGGCGACTTTATATTCTTGTATCAGGTTTCATAAGAGATTAAAAAGAAATGTGCTACTATAGAACCCTTCAAGAATAAACTTTTTTTAAATTTTAAGGCTGAATCAGCAGAGATATAGACAGGTAAACTATTTTGTTTTAGTAGCAAGAAAAGCTTCTTTTATTAACGGCATAAAACGAATGTTAAATATATGAAAATGATTTTATTCGATGCAAA
Source organism: Macrotrachela quadricornifera (assembly GCA_022393335.1). Classification (NCBI taxonomy): domain Eukaryota; kingdom Metazoa; phylum Rotifera; class Eurotatoria; order Philodinida; family Philodinidae; genus Macrotrachela; species Macrotrachela quadricornifera. Next base: position 131,732 of record JAJEKB010001445.1, on the reverse strand, counting down.
ACTGCTCGCTCTAAATACTTGTTCACTTGGATTCGACGTCGAATGTTAATAAAGAATGTAATATCTCTACACGGCTTTGGAGAAAACCTTATGCAACATAGCGAGAATTTTCATAACGCTAGCTCTGTAATCTAATAGAAACCGCAACTTTTTTCTAAATTAATATTTATTTTATACTGTTAACAAAAAAAAGTTTTTTCTGTTACTAAAACAGAACATTTTACTCATACACATCTTTCATATATATTTATACTGAAGAGTTAACCCTTTACGTCCGGCTCCCAGAAGGCAAGTAGCAAAAAAATCTTTTCGCATATTTTTGTTGTTCTCTTATCGCGTAGATAGTAAAAATGCGTTTTTTAAACAAAAAAGGATTTCGATGCCGAAAAACCTGATGTTGCCATTTGGCACACCCGGCCGCTATGGGTCAAAATTTTGCAAAATTGATTTTTTTTTTTTTTCTGTCAAAATATAACATTTTGTACCTTTTTCTATTTACTGATCAAGTCAACATAAAAATATAAGATAATTTTAGAGAGAGACAAGAGAAACGTGAAAAAGCTAGGAATAGAAAAGATTAATAATTATTTTTAAGCGACAGTTCATTCATTATGATAGTCTTTGAAACAATTATTTCTCTCATTCCAGCATAGACGTAATTCACATTTTTAACATGATATTCCTATGTAGCCGGGACAGCCTGAATTTCGACATCGCCCTTTTTCTATCGGTACAGACGAATGGTCATATTTATCAAACCGAACGTTTGTTGATGGTACAGGATTCGGTACAGCTCTTTGTACTCATTTCATCTTCTGACTCCGATGAGTACCCTTCTTCTTCACTGCGTCCATTTGGTACAACAGTATGTCGTTTAGAACTTCTTGTAATTGGCATTATCAAAGACAAAACTTTGATCAAGAACAACTGAAGAATTTAAAATGTTATTATCCACTAATACACTCATTTCATATATATATATATATATATATATATAGTGTTCGTTATAGGAATTTCTATCACATTCACAAGTGTTGGAAATATCCATGCGTCACATACTGAATTTTTCCTAAGTGACATGTTGGGGTTTTTCCCAATATGTTATTACATGTTCTATACTGGACTTTTCCCGGTATGTTATTACACTCGTGCCTGACGACAGAAAGTAAGAAGATATGAGTAAAATACATACAGATGGTGATCTCATGACAATAACAGAAAGAAAGAAATGATGCGCAAAGGAATGCCACCACGTAACAACGTTATTTCGACAATCGAAGATAAAATACAAGTTTTAAAATTTTTTGTTCCCTTACGGTCGGGTGCTGCCAAATAGCAACATCCCTATTTTTTATTGTTCAAATTTATACAATAATAATAGCTGACGAGGCAATACATAGTAGCTCTATGGAGGAAAATTAACCACTAATTGATTTCACCACTGAATGTTTAGTTATATCAAAAAATCGTTTTAACGATTAATATACTTTTTTGAGGCGTCGCGTAGAACCTCAGTCATTTCTACTGTGAATGTTTTTTTCTTTTCTGAACGCATGAATATGTGCTGAAATGTGTGGGCATAATTATCGAATTGGTAAAAAAATGATAAACCATCGCTATACGTCGATTTTGCACAAAATATTAGCTCAATGTTGCCATATGGCAACATCCGGACGTAAAGGGTTAATGATTGCTTTTTTTTCTTCTTTTTAAATATAAAATAAGACATTCACTTTTATTAAGAGAAGATTTTTTCTTTTTTTCAATTTCAAATTAATATTTTATCAATATCATACATAGAAAAGATTTCAATTCACGTAAAAACAAAGCTCAAAAAAATTTTTATTCATTTTCATTTATTCAAATAAAATAATTAAATATGAAAAATTAATTAATATTTATGACAATATTCAATATGATCAAAGAAGATCTCTCTCTATCACTTTCTATCTATCTGTTCATGTTTATTTAAATAATAATTTATATTTAAAAAGATTTTACATGAATAAAATCTATAAATTCAATAATCTTTATTTTATCTATTTTTTTGTTTGTTTGTTTGTTTGTTTAAATTATATTGTTATATATATATGTAATAAATATCGAATATTAATCTTTGGAAAAAGCATTCCAATAGTGAGATCAATATATGGAAGAAAAATAAGATTTTTAAAATAAAAAACGCAATTTTATTAATCGAGATATACTCGATATTTATTTATTTTTTCATCAGTTTTCTTTTTCTTTAAAAAACAAAACAACAACAATAACAACTACCAAACAAAAAAAAAACATTATAAAACTTTAAATGAGGGGAAAGGGTCATTGTGTTTGTGTAGATGGTGATTATGGTGCTAATGACTTGTTTGAACCATCATTATTAAGAATTGCCACCAATTCTTCCCGATCTTTGATCGAGATCAATCCTGGATTGGTCACCATCGTTTGTCGAATTTTGATTAATCGCTTCTTGAACAGTCGTTATCTGTTGTTGTTGTTGTATGGACGAGCCTGCACCAAGCTTAAGTGGACGCTAGAAAGATAAGAGAAAACAGCTAAAGATGGGCATAATTCTTTTCCTATTCTTAACACAACATTTTTTATCTATTCTCTCTCTACTCGATGCTAGTTATGACCCATGTGTTCAACTGCGGCGCAGTTGCACCGCAACTGCGATCGCACTGTGACCCGTAGTTGCGAAAAACTGCGTCGCAGTTTCAGCATTTTCCGCAGTTACGCCGCACTGCGATAAAAAAATCGCATTTGTAACAGAAGACGCCCAGTCAATATCAGCATTTTCTAAATAAATAAAAAATTAATAAATAAATTAAAATAATTGATAAGTTAATAAAAATCAATAAACTAATGAAAATTAATAAAAATCAATAAACTAATGAAAATTAATAAAAAGTAATAAATTAATAAAATTCAATAAAAATCGATAAACTAATCAAAATTAATAAAAATCAATCAATTAATTAATATGATTTAATGAATTAATAAAAATTAGGAAATTAGTTAGTTAATTAAATTAATAATCATTGATTAAATAATTAAAAATTCATCATTTAATACACCATGGCATTGATTTCTTTTTTAGAAAAAAAAATGATGTATCTTTCTCATTGTAAAAAGTTAAAATTGGATAGAATGCTTGTAACAGTTCCTTTTATACCCTCATGCGTCAATCGAAACTACGACGACTGCGTCGCAGATGCGAACGCAACTACGCCGCAGTTAAGCGCACTGTGTTGCAGTTACGCGCAACTGCGACCCAGTTGTCAAAAAGTGGTGACATGAGGAGATTATTCACTGACAGTTTATATCTGACTATCGACTTACATCTGTTGACAATGAAGAATATTCTTTTTTATTGTCCGTCGACATGATCAGTTTGTTCTTTTTTTACGAATCCAAAAATAGTATTACAAAAAAGAAACAATAAATATTCATGATGATTATGATAAATTCAAATCAAACATCTTCAATTCAATTTTCAATTGAATAAAAAGGATACGATTAAATTATTTCCCTGGCAGACTAAATATATTCTTATATTATTAATTTACAGAAAAAGATTCTTAATCGTATTTCTTATTTTATACATAAATATGAATTTCTCAAATGTATGACAATTGTTTAGGATGCCATAGAATCATATATGTCACTTATATAACTCCGTTTAAGCCGTAGATGAGCTTCTTTGTTATTAGTTGATATCCGCAAGAAGTTGATATACACTTTTTTTTCATACATCATTGAGATTTACTTATTGCCAAAAGATGAAATCTAAACAGTTTGAATACTTAAATACGTTTCTTCTCAGATCGTGGCGATATTGTGTTTGTTGAGATTGTGATTGAAAAGATCAAAATCGGTTCATTTTCTGATATTTAGTTTATGCATTTCAAAATGGAAGCAAGAACTTCATTCGGCGACTTTATATTCTTGTATCGAGTTTCATAAAAAATCAAAAAGAAATGTGCCACTATGGATGAATGAATGTTTAAAACGACGGTTGTCACTCACACACGAACAGTAAAACAGAACCATATAACGAATACGAATATGAACAAGATCTATTATTAAAATGCTATTTTTGACAATGAACAAATATTCTTCTTATACACTCCTCCTCATCTTTTTCCAAACATATCGCACTAGAAATAAATATCTTTCATATTCAGATGTAATAAATCTAAATAATTTCTTCATGTTGAACGCAATGTTTCTATCTATTTAATGAAAAAAAATTCGATGTACTAAATAATTCAGTTAATAATCGTTCAACTTCAAAAATAAACTATTTTGTTTGTAGTAGCAAGAAAAGCTTCTTTTATTAACGGCATAAAACGAATGTTAAATATATAAAAATGATTTTATTCGATGCAAAACTGCTCGCTCTACATACTTGTTCACTTGGATTCGACGTCGAATGTTAATAAAGAATGTAATATCTCTACACGGCTTTGGAGAAAACCTTATGCAACATAGCACGAATTTTCATAACGCTAGCTCTGTGATCTAATAGAAGCCGCAACTTTTTTCTAAATTAATATTTATTTTATACTGTTAACAAAAAAAAGTTTTTTCTGTTACTAAAACAGAACATTTTACTCATACACATCTTTCATATATATTTGTACTGAAGAGTTAAAGAAAACACATACCAACATGCCTAAGCAATGAAAGATAGATATATACAGAAAATAATTTATAGTATAACTTAACTTTCTTTTGACTTTATTATGTACAGTGATCTTATACCTAGAACTCCTTGATTTCTTCTAATTGAATTGAATTGCCTAGCTCTGACTAATACTCAAACAAGTGTTGGAAATGATGCCTATTGGTAATGATCGTTTAGACATTTTTCAGCAGGGTATCGCCTTTTCAGAGGCTCGTAATTAAATAAACTCACTAGAAAGATTCTGAAGAGAACACGAAAATATTGCACTGCATAAAATCTCTCTATCACAGAATGAAACAAGTATACACGTGCAACAGTAAATGGTATTGAATGAATTTGGTAAGATATATTGAAATGAAATGTAAATAATATAGTACAAGTTAAAGTATTCAACCTAAATATTTCTTTGAGAGAAGTAAACATATCCATTTATATGGCAACGTCAAAAAAGTTCGTCCAAAATTAAAATCTAACTCCGATTTTGTTAAATCTAGATCAAATCGAAATTCAATCTGAAGCTAATTGGTATGAAAAAATTTAGCAACAATGAGCAACTAAATGTCTATTTAATATCAGTTCCTATCAATTCAACTTTGAACTTAGAAATCATACTCCGAAATTTTCTAAGCAAGAGAAGATAGTTGCTAGCAGAAAAAAATTGACTCTGCAAATACTTTTGTTGTTCTGCTCTTTTTCTATCGAATTACGGATCTAGTGTAAGAGTATCCTATTTTTAGTTATTCGTCACGAATCAAAGAAACAAGAAAGAAAAAAAAAGAGGTAATGCACACTCTATACATCCTTGATAACCTTTGAAGGACAGAGAAAGAAAATATATGATAATGATCAACGCATACAATTATAGACTGGATAACATTTGATATTACTTTCTAACGATGAACTATTATTGCGAAGAGAATTATATAACAAATTATGAAAATTGATCTGCAATAATAATTCATTTCAAACAAGAATGATCAAATAATACAATATAAGTTAATTTTAAATTTTTCTTAAGATTATTTTTTGTCGACGATGTCTATCAGCAAAATATGTTCACAATATTTATACCTAATAACAAGTAAGTTCAAATTTTTATCTTAGAATAATAAACTATTTTGTCTTTCGATTTAAAAAGATATGATCAATTAATTTTCAAGATATGAGCTGGTTTTAAAGCTTATCAAATTGGTGGTTTTGCTTTGAATGATGCTCGACGTCCGTTGAAATACACCAGATTTAAAATAAATAAAATCATAAAAAAGAAATTCTTTTTTTCTGTTTTCAGATGCTTATCCCGATCTTGATTTAACACACTTTGGTGAAGAACGTCAAAATTTTTACGATATTATTTCTGCATCATCATTACCAGTTATGATCGATGCTGATGATGGTTATGGAGATGTTAAAAATGTTACACGCACAATTCGAAGATATGAAGCACTTGGTGCATCAGCATTATTTTTTGAAGATCAGCAAGCTCCAAAACCGTGTGGTCATCTTCAAGGTAATTATGTTTTTTTTATTAATCAAGTTAATGAAAAATAAGAAGAAAAATCATCGATTGTAGCATAAATAAACGATTAATGGATTCAAACTTTTTTTTTACTCTAGGAAAGAAACTTATACCTATTAAAATGATAGAATCAAAAATTCGTGCAGCATTATCAGCACGTTCTGAACCAGATTTTTTCATTATTACTCGAACTGATGCTATTGAAGCAGCTGGTCTAGATCAAGCACTTCTTCGTGGTGAACGATATTTGAAAGCTGGTGTCGATGGCTTATCTATTGAAGGACCAACAAATATAAAACAAATTGAAGAAATTAGTAAACATTTCAAAGGTGAATATCTTAGTGTAAATATTTTTGAAGGTGGTGGTCGTACACCATGGATATCATATGAAGAATTATATCGATTAGATTTTTCAATGATTCTTTATCCAACAACAATTTTATTTCGTATAACATATGCTATTGAACAAGCTGTTCAAAATTTGAAGGATGGAAAACAGTTGTCAAAAGAAAATAGTGTGAATTTTAAGACTTATGAAGATATTGTTGGATTACCAAAATGGAAAGAAATTGAAAGAAAATTTCATTGTAATGAATAATAATTCAGAGATTTTATCATATTATTATTTATACTTGTTATAGTCATTGAATATATTTGTTATTGTGTTTATAATTGTTATTTATGAAATATTGATTATGTATAAAAATGTTTGTTTTTTTTTATCCTGTTGAAATATAAAGATTTATTCAAAATAGATATAATATACATTTATAAGTCTGAAAAAGAAACAAATTTTAATTATTTGATAGGGATAAATCCAATCGATTAATCGCATATGTTCTTTTTTTTACTTGTTCTATGATTAACATACATTGTATTCCTCTGATCATATCATATGCAAAAAAAAATTTTTTTCAAGTGAATTGAGAAATGATGAATATCATCTTTGATATCCGTTAAATTTGAAACAAGATTGTTTGATGGTTCCATGCAATGCTATCAACATTCTAATCTATATACATTTTGATTTATCGAATAAATGTCGATAATTTTTTTAATTAATCTATTACGAATTAGATCAGCTATATTTGTAACCAATTTTCTTAGAATGTTAATAACAAATACTTCTTAAGTTGAATTAATAACTGATATTCTTCCTAATATAGATATCTGGCTAACTAGAATATCTTCAATTTTGAAAACAAAGAGTGTTCCTTTTACATAACATTTTCATTGCAAATTGTAGAATTAACAATATGCTATGTTTTCTTGTATAGTTTTACTTTTAAAAAAGCATATTAGATAATTAAAAACATCAGGTGTAAAAATAGATCATTTATTATGATGCCTTCCTTATTTAGAAAGTCAACACAAGTGATTAAGTGAATCTAGACAAAAATTATCACTAAAACAGGTTCAAAACATTAATAGAACCCATGGTTGATAGGATAGAGATCGATCTTGATAATAACTAATTAGTTTTGAAGCTGATATCAATCCATTAGATTTAGTTGCATGCTCCTTGGTACAACTTTTGTCTCTCCATTAACCTAAATCAATAGACGAATATAAAATAAATATGCTACTTTTGCTTCTGAAAAACAGTTCTTTAAAACTAGGTTTTTTAAACTTTACAGGTAATTTCTCAAGAAAAAACAATTTTTTGAAAATATATATGCAGAAGTATGTTCGATACGTTAATTGATACAATCAATATCTTTTTAACGAATTTAGAAAGGAATATTTTTCCAAAAATCGCAGATTTCCTGTTAATTTGACGCATAATATCAAAGATTCAATAAAATCAAATGTAGGCATTGTTGAAAAACAAGAAGAAATTGGTAAAAGAACACCAAAAATAGTAAGCAAAAACAAATTCTTTACTCTTAGATATCTTTAAATTTTGTATAGAATGGAATAAAATATTGGTTATTTGACAACACTATAAGGAGAATGAAGTAGAATTACGAAAAAAAATATCGAAAATTTTCCATATGAATATTTAAATAAAAAAATAATTTATTGATATATTATTAATGTGTTTTTTTTGTTTATGTGATAAAAAAAAATATTGTTCACAATAATTTTCTAATTCCTTATCGAATATATTCTGTTTTTATCAAGAAGTTGAATTGGTAAATGAATAATTTAGAAAATTACAACAAATCATCATTTAACAGACATTTTGTTTATTTGGATCTATTAGACTAATGAAAGTATTTATAATGATAATTAAATGCAAATAAATAAAGATTTTTATGTTTTTTCTTTACTGTTTCTTAAAATAAATTAAGCTTTCGCTTATAAATAAAAATATAAAAACTCAATTAAATTTATTTCACGTATTGTTTAATATTCTAGAGTCAGATTGAATATAGCTTCTATCGACTATGTCTGCATATTCTGCTTTAACAGATTCTTTTTTTTGAACATTACTTATAGATAATCTCCTTATGGATACATCAAATTTAAATCAATTTGACTTGAAAGTCAGCTATAGGTACTATGTCATTAATGTTTAATGAAATTTATTTTTACAAAAAAGTATAAGGAAAAAGGTATTCTATGTGGAATTTATTTAGAAAAAGAAGATTATGATAAAAGTATAAAGCAAAGTAATATTAATAAATCATTATTTTTACTTTTATTTTTAGCTTGGGAATACAATCAGAAATCACTTGATATCGTATTATTAGATATTTATATGAAAATATTTGATATATAAAAAATATCAAGTATATCTACTTTAAATTTAATAAAATATTAGAATTTGTACATATTCTTCATATATTTTATCAATTTGTATTCTCATTTTTGCAGTTTATATCAATCAAAATAAACTAAATATCGAAATGAATCATTGTTAATTAGAAAATAAATATAATATTTAATCAATTAATATCCGATATTTTGAAAAAAAAAAACGTTTATATCAATTTTAGAAAAATTAGATAATTGATTAGAAGTAAATAAATAATAGATTTTAAATAGAATAACAATTATTAATTTATTATTTATATGATCATGAAAGTGAATATCTACAATTGTTTGTAATAGAAATAATAACAATTTTGTTAAACTTAGTTTACTAGAAAGAAAATTATAAATAACAAGCAGTAAAAAACCAAACTACTAACTAGAACTACCTACAAAAGTTATGTTATTAAAGTAGATCTATACAAGATCTGTATTGCAGTAACTTATTTCAAGGCATCATATTATAATTATAGGAAAAGAAAATTCGTCCTTTTATGCTAATTAATGATACCATCTTATTTTTTTTATATGACTATATCAAAAATTATCGAAGATTGATGTTGATGAAAGATCAAATTTTTCTTTTTATTTATTATGTTAAAACACAACATGAATATTTCGAGTTTATGTGAAAACTGTTATTATTCATTTATATATATTAGTTAGTTGTAGGTATGACAACATTATTTCCTCTATTTCTACCACATAAATATTTCCATATCAAATTAATAAATTCAGGAAAAAGACCAAGACATATCCACGGTAATAAAAGACATATAAGATAAATAAGATCAAAAATATAGTCAAATTGAATTTCACTTAAAAATGTTGGAAGAAATAATTGTTGAACAACTCCAATAACAAGATTAGGAAACCATGCAAAGAAATATAGACATGAAATACTAAGTAATTGTAATGTCATACGTCTTTGTTTTCGCCATGTTACAAAACCTTGACGACGACGTTTTTGTTTAACAACTCGTAGAATAAGTGCTATATTAGCTAACATAATAATAACTACCGGTAAACCATTATTTACTGCCCAATCAAATGTACCTAATACTTTATTATATACCAGATAACAATTTGCAAGACCGCATACATTCGCATAAAAATTCCATTGAGTACCATCACATGGATAAAGTATTACAAGATAAACATAAAGAATAAATGGATAACTGAGACAAAAAAGAAGAGGAAAATGATGTAATAAATATCGATATACTCGAATATTTAATAAATATGTATGAAAAATAAGTATATGCCTTTGAATAGAAATTGTTGCCATTAACATTTCACTTGATCCATTAAGTGTATATTCTAAAAATGTCCACCATGTACAATATCTTGATGTTGCTGGACTAATACGACCAAGATAATTAAAATGAATAATCATTGGCAGTTCAAATGTTACTTGAATAAAATTGACTACAAGTAAAATTAATAAAGCTTGATTTTGTCGAACATAAAAAAGAGTTCGATGTGTAAAGAAAAAGATAAAAATTGCAAGAGAAATTAAAATTGATGGAATTTGTAATACAAGTAATAAAATAAATTTAAAACGATGAAGAACAGATTTTTCGTCATCAAACATTTCTATATCTGTATCATTCATTTTTAATTAAATGACAAAGTAGAAATATATTTTACTACAATATAATTACACTATAATGTATTATTAACACTTGTATAAATCTTCTCTAGAAAATGATGCAGTTGAGAATATTTAATTAAAAAGAAATACAAGTAATTAATGTAACAAGAATTGTAAAAAAAGAATAAAGAAAATCTTTACCAGATTAATTCTAAGTAAAAGTACATCTCTCGCAATTTTAATAACAAATATATATTTTGACATTTTGATTTTATATATGATATACTTCATATCTGTCCGTATATATAAAAATAAGAATGAAATTTGCCTTAATCTTACATATAGTCATAATTATCTTCCAGGGTATTCTTTTAAGATTATTTCAACAAGATATTTTACGTGCTTTTACATCATTTAATTATGAAATAGATGTTTATACGTTCATAGCAACCTCACTTGAAAACAATAATAAAAAGAATATATAAAGTATTATATATCATCAAATATTTTATGACGAAATAATAATAAAATACTTACTTTTGAGAAAAATCTATCTTTTCTAATTTCTTTCATCATTTACGCTAACTAATTTTATTATTGAATTTTTATTTTTATAAAATAAAATGTTATTTATGACATCTTGTTGTTGGATAAGAAGATATTAATAATTATAATTACAAATCTTAATCGTCTGCATATTTTCCATTAGATACACAAGTCTGAGAAATGAAATATCCTCCGTAGTTATGAATATATATAGTATAAAGCAAAATATATTATTTAAATAAGAGTTATTAATTTTTATCTGTAAAACTGAAAATCTTTTCATACTTGTATTTTTTCAAATAATTATTTTAAAAAAAACAATCAAAATAAGATTTCAAATTCATTGAAAAGATTTGGTCTTATTCAAGTTTAAAAAAAGAAAAATGTCAGATTACGTGCACTTGATTTCTCTTTCGAGTTATCTTTTGTCAAATGGAAATACGTTAATAAAATTAATTAGGAATCAGGGTTAAATGCATTCAGTTAAAAATGTTACTAGAATATCAATGAAAAGAATGGAATTCGTAGAGGCATACTAGGGCAAGCAAATTTATTTTTCTCAGTGACTAAGTTGATACATAACAATCACACTGGTTATAATACTAATAATACAATTGGATGTAACATATACTTTTGTTGCAATTGAAGATAAGATCGAAAATGAAGCAACAATCAAATATTGTAAACAGAAAAATTCTCAAAATCCAGGAAGATGCCATGTTTTTCGTTGTTGCTAGCATGTATACAGAAATGAAAAGGAGAATAATCATTAATTCATTGGTTTTACAAATATAAAATGATAACTTTCTTAAAATAATACGATGTATCAATTTGATTACTACCTATCTTATCTGTGTTATAGTGTTTTTCGTTAAGACTTAATCGGTTTGATTATAAGTATCTTGAAACTAAGACATAAATTAGTCAATAAGCCATTCAGATGTAAAAATATGAAATAAATTGCATAGAAAAATAATAGACATAACATTGCAAACAATATAATTGATCAATTTATCTATATATAATATACTTTTTCTGTAACAATTTTCAGAATAGGAAAAGATGACTAACATTTATTTATTATTAATCGAATTTAATTATGAATCCATCTTTGTGTATCAGATTTTAGTAATTCTTCTATAAAACAAACAACTTAAATCTTTTTCAGAATAAGAATAAGAAATGAGAAATATAACGAAACCAATGCAAGAAGTTAGTATTCTCTGATCATATTCATCATAACGAAAATAAAATTCTTGCAGTTCAGTAAGCAATATTTCATTAAAACAAAAAATATTTTGATCTGTTCTCACAACTGATAACAAGTGATCAATAGATAAAATATGATATGTGATTTTTTCAATATTAAAAAGTCAATATTTTTCA
>JAJEKB010001445.1:49052-59243 GCA_022393335.1 Macrotrachela quadricornifera | reverse complement strand
AAGTCCATATTCAGAAAGAGCACAAAATTCTGGTTCTAATCCATAGACTTCGACTCGTCTGAAATATTTTCAAATGGGCAAAAAATGAGCAAACATTCTGTGCGAAAATTTTCGATCCACCCGTTATATGAATAGTGTTACACATGTTTCTATTCACAAACTATATGATAACGTCAATGTTTTTACTTACAAACTTCAGGTAATATTATTCTCCCACTGAGGGAAGGGAGCATGTGAAATAAAAATAGATAAGGATGGTTGATAAGTGATAAAATCGGCCCTCTAAAACATTTGATATCTCTTGTGTACAACTATCACAAAAGGTATTTTTATGTGGTTGTAAGTGGCCTCAGCTATTGAAATGTCCCATGTTCGAGCAGCTTGGACTCATTCAGGCACGGATTTAGTCATGTTCGAGATCGATTAGTTTCGATTTATCTCAATGTCGATTTTCTAAATTTTGTCTTTTCGCGAGTATTTTATTATTTTTGTCGCTGTGCATCAATAGCTTAACACTGATTGTAGTTGAAATTTGTTCATTTACTTTCTTCGATTTATCTTCGCTAACAAATTAGTGTTGCTTAAAAAAAATACTCTTAGAGGAAACAGTCCTGATGAGTGTGGACGTGGGGGGGGGGTGGGGAACGAATGATATTTGGATTCTATGTAACGTTCCACTTTCCTCACCCCTAAGACACTCTTACTCTCAGCCACACACTCGTCATCCTCACCCAAGTGGTCCAGGTGTAATGTTGAGATATCTTCCAGCGAATATAGTGCATCACAAAGAAATTAGAACGGTTGTGAAAGAAAAAGATCGAACATATGTAACGAACAAGAAAGGAATAATTCAAGCATATACCATACTAGCAGGTGTACCCGACGTTGCCTGGGATAGTTCACTCTAAATATCTGCAAGCAATACTTCTAATGTGCTAACCGCGGCTACTCTCGCTCTCGGCGAATTGATAAAACTTGTGAGTTTTATCTACTTTTGATTTTGGTCAAGCATTTATAAGAGCACATACTTGCATCGATCCTTCCCGACTCCAACGGGTCTTCGTCGCGCTCGTTCACGTTCCCAGTTTCGGAACTAACATGGACTCATGATTCTTCCACAGCGTTGCAAGAAAAATCCATTTTAATCGAAACTAAGCGCAACGATACATTTAGTTGATCTAAGACGACTAACTCATTGTATTCATTGATTGGGAGAACTATAACGATATATCATAGCTTGTACTATTAGAGTCATAATGAATTTCGATTGGTTGCAAAGAAAGACAGATAGACAGAAAGATTTGTGTAGGCAAACTCTTACGCAACCTTAAGAGTCGATATCTATCACGAATAAATTTTGATCTTCATAGACTATTTATTCGAAATCTCTGCCTCATACGGCGTCTACAAAATCATTTTCCTCAAAACTCGATTTGTATATGACATGGATCACCCAGTAGGGCCGTGGGTGTCCCAGTAGGATCTCGAACTCAATAGGCTTTCGACCCAAAAATGTCCACCCTCAAATCATTCCCTAATAATCGTTTTCTCAAAATGCCGGTTCCTGTTAATTTCGAACTAACGGATAATATTTTGAGGTGATCGAGTCTCTAAATCGAACTCATAGCCTCTCCTGACTGCTTTCCCAAAAACGCAAATTTGATTAGCTAGTTTCTTGGCAACTAAATCCTATTGTTTTTTCGGCTGATCAATCAGATTTCGAGATAATTCGACCTCGGATTCAAGCTTAATATCCTCGAAAACCTCGGGTATATGTGTTTTGTTTGCTCACAATATGCTGTTCAGTAGTTCTTTCATAATACAGAATGCTGCAATCTCATTGCTCAAATACACAGGAGATCTTGTTGCAGATTGCGAACTGGTGTTTTTTCCAACAAGTAGTTGTTGATCTTCTGCTACATGATAAGAGAATTGCTACAAAGTTTGGTTGCATTCGATCGCACCGTATTGAAATGCATAAAGAACAAACCATCTTTCTTCTTTATATATATAAATACTAGCGAAGATATCCGATGTTGGTCACTAAAATTTCGTATTTTATGCATAATATATTAGAAAATGATGATCTTATGATCTTCTATGAACTATCAACTTTGGATGGGGTAAAGCGCACTCGGATTTCACTTCCTGATCATCCATTTTGTATTTTGGCATTCTTGTATTACCACTATGAAAAATTTGTTGAGTGAAAGTTTTGAATCGACGTGTGCGTAGAATCAGTCTTTACCGATCCCGGCCAGAGAAAGATTTAAGTCTCGATTACATCTCCCTCTTTCTCCTAATCTTGTCGTGAATATATCCTTGTTCTAGTCGTACCTCACTTTCATCTGCCTTGTTCCTATCCCACTTCTATCGTGGTTCTATCTCGATTCCACTGGTGTCCGAATTCTATTCCTGCTCCGGTCAAAAAGAAAACCTAGTCTTATTTCAGACTCTGCATGCATTCTAACTATCTGTACAAATTTATTTTTCCACTGTTTTAGAAAAACATTTTATGACATATGAGTCGTGACAATTTGACATTCGACAGAAACCTTTAGAATAAGGTATAAAATATTATTCCTAACAAAAAACTGTTGGGTGGTATTCTAATGAAAAAGCTGACTATCATCCTAGTTCTGTTCAAATCCTTGCAAGAAACTTGGATTTAGGAACTACTAAGCCTGTCTCTATTTCAATCATTTCTACATTAATTTATAGAGAAAGACTATTTGTAAACCGTTGTTTGCGTTTCCAAACACCCTTGTTGAAAATTTGACTAGAAGAATATTAATGACTATTGAACTATGTTAGAATTCGATCAACCAAGTTTGGATGTACTTGCCTATTCTAAAATCGCTTGTATGCAATCGTGAAAATCTCAGTTTTTATCTTCGTTTGTTCTCAGCTCATTGACAAAACATCTGATGATCGAACTTTTCGGATAGGAGATACATTGTGATACTTTCATAATAAAGTCACCCACCACCCCTGAAATCGAAACTTTCGATCAGTTAATAACTCTTGATCTAAGGAGAGCACAAAGAGCTGTAAGCGGAAAGTAAATAGTCTAAAGTTTGATTGAATTCCTCACAGTTTCTGAAAAATCAGTGGAAATTACAGTATAATCAACCTAGGTGGAATTTAGCCCAAATTCACCCTTCACCCCATTTGGTCACGCTAACCGCCTCTCGACCTTCTTCTAGACCTAAGGAAATACTATGAAAAGTTGTGTAACACTAGCTATTACAAGAATCGAATGCATAATGAACAGACAAACATCGTTCTTTAAAAAAATAGATAGACCGACCTTCGCTCCCGTACCTCACACGCACACTTAATGCGACAATGTAACAGTAGAAGGTAGGTAGTCTCAAAATGATAATAAACTCTAAATTTCTGAAAAATCTGCTAAAACTGCAGTCTATCATGAGCCGGGTAAAGTTTCACCCAAATCTCATACAATCCTCCCTCATTCCTCATGATTACTCTAAACCCATCTCGACCTTTCGTGACGCTGGCTATTAGAGGGACTGAATGCATGAAGAACAGATAAACATTCGTCTTTATATATAGAAATAGATGTGCAAGGAGAGAGAAGTAAAAAACAAAAGAATAATACCAGTGAACATGAATGAAAACAACAAACGCACATACACATGAAGAAGGAAAACGACCTATGCGATATGCTACCTAACAATAGCATAAATGATGAAGGTAGAAAAGTGTACAGAACGAAAGAGAAACTTTCTCTGAACATATTAGAAGAAGTAAAGTCTCTAAACATGACAGCCAATAAAAAAAATTATAGATGGAATGTGTATACTGGGGACAAAATTGAAATTTGTCCGAACGGAATTGAAATTTTGGTTTTGTCCAAGCGGAAACAGAATATTATTTTGAAGAACTGTAAAACTAAGAAAAAAAACAATAAAAAAGCATGAATGTAGTCAATGATAATGGTGTGGATGGTGGAGCAAGTCTGAGCGAGAAAACCTAAGCAATTACTAAAGAGTTTAGATGTATACAGTAAAATATAGAGTGAAACATCACATAAAACCTTAAATCTACTCAAAAACTCATCATAACGGAGAACTGCCTCGCCATAAACAAAACTATCTACCGTACCCTCATTCAGATACTTACCATCATCGTAGACTACATCAATGTTTGTTTTATTGGTGTTTTCTTAGTTTTACGGTTCTTCTAAATAATATTCTAATTTCGCCCAGACAAATTAAAAATATGACCATATTTCAATTTTGTCCTTAACATATATATTTATATGTAATGATACTACATAATGTCACAAATAGAAGCAAAGAAAAAATGACAGAGAGAGAAATATCAGTTATTCCATCACGTAACAATGTATAACTAGTATATATGAATCAGTTATATACGTTTCTGTAATTAGATGCCGTTCATCACGGTCAAATTTGATTAGGCTATATCGATGATTGAAAGTTCAACAATGATACTTGAAAATAATAGTTGTGAGTATATTGACATTGTCTATCCTCAATTTTCTCTTTAGCTGAATGAATGATGCTTTGAATCAATAAACAAATGCCTCGCTAGCTAAGGCACATCAATCATTTCTTTGGTAATAGCTAAATGCTTTTACGATGATTGTCGATAGGCTGTAAGTGAAATTCAAAAAGAAGCATACGTCCATGAATCTTTAATAAAAATCTTTATTGTTAGTTATTCAATTTTCAACGATATGCACATACATTGATGAAAGGAACGTTTTGTAGCACGAGGGAATTCACATAATTATGTTATCTGAAGAAAGTTCTGTTCGATCTGATGAGCATAAATTACCCGAAGATGTTCATTATATTATCTATCATCAACATTATTATTTTTTTTCATTATACGATTTTACTATTACTCGTACTATCATCAATGGTATTAAAAATAGTTCTTCGTTTCTTCATTTTTATTCATCTGATGAATTGTGCTATGAAGTTGATGAAACTATCGAAAATGTAAGGAACCATTAGATAACTATTAATACTTAAAAAACGTTTTTTTTTCAATAAAAGTTCTTATGTCGATACAATGTTATATTACCGTAACAATTCTACTGGAAGTATCCGTGGATGAGTATTCATAAAACACTTTTCGTTAGATCTGAGCATATACGAACGACAATTCAGTGCTATATTCTTCTAATCTATGTAGAATAATTCTATAACTGTATTGTATTTAGTAACGTTGTACTACATTCGTTTAAATTAAATATCAAATAATTATAATTAAAAAATAAGTTCAGAATGGTATAACACAAACAAAGAGAAATAAATAACAACCTATTTAGTAGCACTAGAAAGAACGATAAAGAATAAGCACAGAACTTGGATTATTACACAAAAACAATAAACTGATATTATTAATGTTTTGGAATATATGTTCTGTCAAAAATGCGGAAAAGTACTACATTCAATACTCATACTTTCATCCATGAGTAGACGTGAAAAGAAATATTCATACGAATACTAAACCAATTATATTGTCAAATAAAGCAAAAAATATAAATAAAAAAAAATATGACATTTTTTTTTATAGATAATATGAATAATTCTATTATACAAACAGGTCTATTTATTCATATCGTAATTAGTTCATATAATGCGTAGTAAAATCAATAATCAAATATACAATATTCCATCGATTGAAAACAAATTATATTAGTTTTTAATACCTAGTGATGTGCTAAGATATTATATTGACCAGAAAGTATTACGGTTGCTACTATTGTTTTTTGCATGTGACAGTTACAGATGCTCCAAGTAGTTGATGAGAAGTGGGTAACATCAATGTAACCTCCGTAGTAGATGCATTAGGACCGGATTGTATAACACACCCTTCTCCGATTCCCAAACGATTCACTATTACTGTAACAGTACCGTTAACTCGTGTTGGATGAGAAGCAGTAATAGAGAATTCATTCATAGTTTCGCTAAACAGGTAGATACCGGCATCATATGATTGTATTGTAAGTTGAAAAACTGAACTGTTGCAAGTGAATGAAGTTGTGATATTATCCCATAGAACAAATGACACATGTTTGATAGAAGGCCATGCAGTTCCATGAAAAAGATGATTAGTTGAAATACATGAAAAAACATGTTCTTCATCGTAACGTTTCACTAATTCAGGCATAGAATCGACTGATACACCGGGTAATATAATATATTGATAATCAAGAGTATATGATCCTACTCCATGATTTATCCATGCTGTTAACATTCGTGCTGTTTTTTCATAAATAAAAGGACCAAAAGTATCGTAATTATTTGTTTTTATACCTAATGCTATTCCTAATGAAAAATATTGACCTTGTGTTTGTAATAGATAACCAATATTACTTCCTCCAACATGGAACCACTGTACATTAGATGTTTTATTAGCATTATAAAGAAATGAATAAACACCATCGGATAAAGATATAACACTAGTATTAAAAAATCCAACCGTTAATGTACCTTGAGGTAATAGACGGCTGGCAAGTGTAGTTCGTGCTGTATTTGATGAAGTGAGAGTAAGATTACTTGCCAATGCAATTATTGCATCATCATAAAAATGCCATGATCTTTTGGCTGTAAGATGATGAGTATCTGTATCCATTACTACTAATCCATAATTTCCATCACTAGCACCACCAACAAAAGTTGTTAGTGACCAATTAAAATGTCCATTGACACAAGGTTCCAGTGGAATACCATATTCTACAGTAATTCCATTGATTGATTGCCAATCCAAAAGTGGAAAAATTTGTACATAATCTTCAATACTATTTGTCCATAAGTTAAGAACACCTTGTCCTAAATGTTCTGCTTTTTGATTTTCACCAATAATACATTCTGTTGGTCTTGTTCGAATAGATTGTACTTTAATACTAGTTGTCCAATTAGTACGACGATGAACTTGGTAATCTGATGTATAAAAATGTTTATTTCCAACAAGTGGAACAGCATTTGGTAAATTCTCAAGACGATCTGCCCAATTTAATAGTTTTACTGTAATATCTTTTGATTCAACTAATTGTGCTAATGATCTAATCCAGTCTGATGTAATAAAAGTCAAGCGTTCAAGATGTGGTCTATCAACATGTCGACCTATTACATTCCAGTCCCAGACACTTCCTATCGTCATCCATGCATCACCTTCAGCTAAAAACGTAGCAAATAATAATAAACTTTGTGGATCAATTTGATATCGAGTTTGATGAGTCGATAAGATAAATACTAGTATAGCAACAGCCCATTCTTGTCCATATGTGCCTGATAAAATAAGTAGTCCATGAAAATGATACGACCAATCATGTTGAACACCTTGTCCACCTAATGGTAAAATAGTTACATCTTTCCACATACGTGGAAATGCTTGTTCAACACCTGTTATATTATTAGTAGCTAATGAACGATATAACTGAATTTGAAGCATCCAAACAAGATTAGCTCCTGTACCAGGATCATGATGCCACCAATCAGCTCGATATGATATATTTTTTATTTTTTCTATTTCAAAATCAGTTGCATTATCATCTAACATTAATAGTTGGCTAGTTGCAAAAAGTGGAATTCCTATTTGATTAAACCACCAATTAGGATCTTTCCAATCATTTATTAACCATACATTAAGAGCACAACGAGCAGCAGTCGATAGTTTTGTATGATTTTGTACAGGTGAACCTGGTGCTGTTAATGCTTGCAACATGACAGTTACTCGTAACATATGAGCAAATGGAGACCAGTTAGATAAATTTTGATCTGCATAATTAATATCAGGCCAATAACAACTGCTATTCAATGTATGAGTATATGAAATTGCATCTATTGCTACAATTGATAGATTTTCTTTTGCTGGCCAAATTATTTGCATCATTAATCGTTGACGAATAAGACGAATATCATCATCTTCTAATTGAGCACAGATAAATATTGAAAATATCAAAAGTAGTAGAGCAGTAATAAGTCTTATAATTTTCATTATTATGTTACTTGTAACAATGTTTTATTTAATAAACGTCTATTCTACACCTTTTATACTACAAATGTCCTTACTTACTGTAATCAAGAAAAAATAAGTACTCAAAAATATACATTTCAATGTTCTTCACAAATTCAATGTTTCTATTACTTCTATTAACTATAATTTGATCTCTTGTTTTTTATTTGATAATAAATAACAGAAAAAATTTACATTTTAACCATAATAATCAAAATATTAAACTAGATATCTTATCACACTTTATCTCTAATGCATGTAGCTTGTATTTTTCAAATAAAATATTTGAATCAAACAAAAATTTTAAATGAAATAAAAGTATAAAAAATTTAGATAGTATTACACTTAACTGATTCATATACTGAATGAATAAAAATATAAAGAAGATGATTAATAATATAATATTAATTTCAACAAACAGTAGTATAGATCATGAAAGAAAGAATATTCACCTTTATTCTCGTTTAATGGTCATGTTGTTCTCTATATGATACCATAAATGTATAAATTTTTTCCACTGATAATATAATAGAAAAACGTCATCAATATTCATTGTTGATGAATGAAAATTACCGATAAAAAAATAACAAATGAATCATCAGTGATAAGATGAAAAAATAACAACTATAAAATAAGAATGGTGTTAATAGTAATTACACAACCACATCTTCAACAAAATTATCATTATAATTAATGCATAATCCTATTCCTACAGTCGCATGGCTCGATTCCAATTCAATCGATTCAACTAGTAGTTTTCTTGGTAAACTCAAAGATCATCCACATATTCAAACGTTCACCGATGTTAATCCATGCATATCTTATATCAATTCTCATTCCGATAAAATAATCTTTCCCATTGTTTCTGGTCCTTTTGCTTTACAAATTGTATCAGAAATCTATGAAATTTCAAATATTCCTATGATATTCGTTTTTTGTGCATCTATGAAAGCATATACCGATTGGGCAATGGATTTTTGTGATAAATTAATGATGTTTGATCATGAAGATGATTTATTGTATAGATTATGGTCAAAAATTGAAGAATATCTACGAGAACAAGCTCAACAATATATTAAAGAAGCAGATGAATACAAGCTACGTGCAAAGCAATTGAAACAGTCATGTGGCTAAATAATCAACGTTTTTATCCGTTTTATAACTTCGATCTCATTCCAGGTGAAATAATCTTGTCATTGATCTATGTCAGAAGATTTAGTCGAATCCGACAATCGATATTTAATAAGATCCAATGAGGGATATTTGCTATAAGGATATGAATAATTCGAAAGTCAAAACAAATCAAAAAAAATTATTTTGCAATATTATACAATATATTTTAAACACGTACTTTTTCAATATATCGACATATATCTTTTCATCTTGTTGACACATCTATCTTGTTTTCTCTTTCATCAATATGTAATAAAATGTTGATAGTATTCTAAATAACTTAATGATGAATGAAATACTAGACAAATCTATTTTTTTCTCTTTTCAGGTTGTCTGTTTATTAAAATACGATTTAGTCACACTATTTTATCTTTCAATTATTATGTGTTTAAATTTAAATCACATACTTTACAACTAATAGATTTAAAACCAGTAATTGTACCTAGACTTACTTTGAAAAGCGACATCTATAAAAAAAAATAATAATAATTTATTTTACTTTACAATTATAAAAATCATCTTAAAATTTAATTGTTTAACTTGATTATTATTTTTAATATTGAAAATAATATTCATTATTGAAAGGAGGATTTGCTAGAGGTGTATAATTGGTTGAGTAAGGACAAAATCCAAGATGTATGTTCCATAAGTAGCTTTGCCTTTATTTGTTGATTAATTTCTCCATTCATTCTTAATATATTCTTCGTGTGACCAGTGGTCGATTTTTCCCTCGAATCGTTCTTCATCTAAGCTAATCATGGATTCAGATAATGATTCAGGCAATTCAAATGATGGTCCAATCCATCGTCGTCGTACCCAAGGTACTCGTCCGCCACCAACATCATCTTCATCTCATCATCATAATTCAATGAATCGAATATCACCTGGTAATAATGTTGACCGTCCATATCATCCAACCAAAGAAGATACACCTTATTCAGATGATGAGGATATTGAAGAAGATGAGGATGAGGATGATGAAGATGATCAACGTCGTCA
>JAJEKB010001445.1:13910-24052 GCA_022393335.1 Macrotrachela quadricornifera | reverse complement strand
TAACGAACTAACTGATTATATGGTATAAAATCGCTGCAAGCTATTAATGAAGTTGCTAGACAAAGTGCCATGGAAGTATCGTCAGTGAACTGTGTCATAAATGAAATAAATCAAATTTAAGAAATTTCTTTTTTTAAGATAATAGCTTTCAAAAGTTTTTTTTGAAATTTTACTACAAATTCAGTAGTATATTTATTATCAAGCGAGAAAAAATTACGCAAAGAATGATGATAAGATTAATATACTTAGGGTAAACGTTCACTCGTCAGAACTATAGCTCACTTCCATTATAGATAAAGCATATTGTATATCGTCTATAGATAGATCCTGACGTTTCAATAAATTAAATAAATCCATAAGTATTAGATTTCGTTAATCGCTAACAAAATATCAACAGGTAGAAAATTTTAATCATTTTGCATCAGTCTTGAACTCATTGTTTATGAACACTAAAATAGTAGTTCTAAGGAATGTATTATAACTTACTTTAGCTAAACGCGAGAGCGAATTATAACTAAATCAGGATGATATCATCGTCAAGATCCTATAAGAAATGTGTATAAATGCTAGTGGCCAAAAATTTCTAATCAAGGAAACGTATACCGTACTTTTGGGGCAGTTTTTAGAGTTTGGTTAGAAATTTTATTAAGAATAGTAAGAGTACACCTTAAGTCAAAATCTGAATCCAATGTTTTTTGAATAGTTCGAACTTTATTTTTGGCACATACAAATAAAAAAATCCTTAAGTCAGGATACAGATGAATTTTGCTGATATCACTTTTTACATTCATTCATAGAACTATATAGCTCACAGAAGAAAATTGCTGAATTTTGAAAACATAGTCACAATCCAAAATCAGATTTTGAAAATAAATTATAAATCTCTAGAAATTCAACTATTGTATTTTACTTTGGCCTATCAATGCAATATTTTTAAACTGAGAAATTCTCGTAGAAAAAAGATTTAGTTTCATCCAAAATATACTGCTGATTATTTTACTTTATCTGGGCATATCAGATGAATTTTAGACGTTTGTTAATATACTGAAATAATTAAAATTAGAATCTTAATGTGACTTGACTAGCTTCATCTAAGCATTAACAGACAACAATTAACATTGATTGATATACAACATGCATAATTGATTATATATTCATAAATACCTGGCCTTCTTTGAGACCCCATGTTCCACCTGCTTGAAAGTCAGTAACTGGATGTTCAAGTAAATACTGTCGGGGTCTAAATTCAACATGGGCACCCATAGCATCGCCTATGGTTAAGCCTATCAGAGAACCTCGGATATGATCTAATAAATTATCATCAATAGTTGTTGGAGGATGTATCATTTTGGATTCAAGTTCATCCGGCTTCTTAATTTTTGTGCGTGCTTTATCATGATATTGAAGTTCAAGCCAGTGCTCATCTACATATATACAATATATCAATAATAAAATTCTGTTAATCTCTTAATGATTAAATTTTTAAAACGAGCAGAGTTAAGAAATTATAGTCCGCAGTTTTTCGATAAAGATTGCTCTGACACATATATACCAATAATACTGAAAGAGTTCATTAGATGTTTACAATAAAATAAATTTCTCAATCGAAAATAATTTTATACAACAATTTAAGATAAGTATTGCTGATAATTTACCTGTGTTCGAAACAGAAGAAGAGGATTCCACACGCACTTTGGACTTTGAATTGATAGGTTTAATATTATTATGATGACTACCATCTAGAAATTTCAAAAACTTCAATAAATGAAAAAAATTAAATATTAAAGAAATCCTTACAACAAATTCCCATGTCTGTATTTTATATTTCCAAATTTTTTAGTTGTAATAGAAAAACAAAGTCAACATTCACATTAAATTCAATTTTCAGCTTGCAAATAACATTTCGCCGATTTTTCTTCCTACTAAAAGTGAAATATTTGTCAACTTGCACTTTCTTCATCAGAGGTGTACTTTCGACGATACTCACGTTTTTTTGTTCTCTATTATAATAACCAAAAAAATTTGAAGGACAAGAACGAAAAAAAGAGACCAATATTAATATTGAAAGAGAATGAGAAAAAAAGCGCATTGAATCAGAGAAAAAGGAAACAAAAGCTACGTCATAGTCTCACAAATTGAATACTTAATAGAGCTAGTCAATTTCTAAACTAGTTCGACTAAATAACGATAATTTTTTATTACAGAAAATACTTCTAGTTTACATATGAATATATCTCATATGATGTCTAAAAGATAATATTTGCCAGGGTGAACTCATTCATCAAAGTACCTTATACCAACAAAACTGGCGAAGAATGAGGATGAATTCCAAAGAATTTTGATAATATAGTGCTATTTTATTCAGACAAAATACACTCTAAAAATGTATGTATTATACTAATTTTTCTTCAATGACAAAAGATTCGCTTACTCGTTTTTTTGTATCAGTCCAGAAAATAACATACAAGAAAATATTTCACGAAATGATGTCTTTATTGAAATATTTTCTACAAGATGTTTTGGTTATAATCAAAATTGTAAATATAAATATTATAGTATGATCGATTGACTCCATGAAAAGCTAAACAATATTGTCGTGGTGTAGATAATAACAAGACAATGAAATCACTATTATGCTATTTAAATGTATTTCATATTGTAATTCTTAAATAAAACACTGTAAAATTCATGTAATGATCGATACTTTGATTTTTTATAATAAAACGTTAAAAACGAAATTCTTATTACCATATCTCATAATTTTATTTTTATATTTCAGTTTTCTGAAAGAATGATTTTAAAAGAATTTGAATTATTATTTTAGGTTAATTTTTTTTCAAGATTTATTAACAAATGATATCATCATTGTACACATTAACATTATTCTTTCGTGCAAGTGAAAAAGTCACAATGTATTTGATTTCATTCTTAAGATTCATTTTACAATTTCAAAGAAGAAAAAAAAACACTTATTTGTTTTGAATACCTGAGTCATTTTTTCATAGAATTCAATCATATTTATTTTAAATGAATCCTTTTCTTTCGATATGTTACAACTGAAAATTTTCTATTAGCAAAACAATACCAATTCTTTTTCGTTTCAATGAAATATATCATTTAAAGAAAAAATTGCTTTCAATAATGTTTTGTTCTGAGAACAATTTTTATAATAAAACATTAGCACATCTTGATATGTAGTTATGGTTGTGATTTGACTATCGTATTCTATCGAATCATTTTTTCAAAAAGAGACTTTATGTCTTTTTAAGAAATATTAAAAATAAAATTCTTATTTCCTTTTTTTTTAGAAAATATTAATTAAATTTCATTAGCACAGAAATGTAATGTTTTATTGATATAAATAGATACAAAAACAGTTTTATGTGAATAATCTTTTTTTTTATCGTCTAACTAACATTTTTACTTATTGAAGCTTCTACATTCTTTCTTGTTTGACATTCTTGATTCAATTCAGTATTTGAATCTCTCAATTGAGGATTGCATATAATTTTGTTGTGATTATGTTTTAAATGAACGGTTGACAAATAGAAATTTTTGTTGTCACCTGTGTTTATATTGCATGATCCTCAAATTTAAGTATTAAACTTGTACGATTTGAGTCGTTTTATTTCATATAAGATATTTGTTTATTAACGCATTCGAACGGTCCTAAGAGATAAGTCGGCTTAATTCATGAGAGAACTTCAAATTACTTGCTAAAAAAATATTTCAATGGCAAATACAAATGTAATTTATGGAAATTATGTTTTAATTAGAAAAATCTTTTTTTCCATTTGTTTTCCTGTTTCTAAAACTAATTTAATATAATATTTTGTATCCTGATCAATTTAACCAATCCGATTATCCCATTTATGAATTTTTCATGCCTCTATGATGGTGTTCATATTTTTTCTTAATCCGTTTATTTCCTTCAAACTGTAATCATACATAATATTATATCCTTTTTTTGAAGCAACTTTCTCGAAAAGAAAGAAAAAAAAAGAGTTCTGTTTTTCGTTCTATTTTTACATGATATTCACTTGTCGTTGACATAACAACGTTGTTAACATAAGAGTATTACGACATGAAAGTAAATCATTATTGTGTATTGTATGATGAGTATAGTTGATATTACAGTTATTAATCAACAATGTGCTCTAGTTCTCGAACAATCAGATAACTCTACTAAAATCGATCAGTTAAATAAATTTTTTGATATTGTTACTAGTGAATTAACAAAATGTACATTATTAACAACAGATTTCGAGATAGTTACCAAAATTGTAACTACTCTCATTGCCATTGATAAGAACCAATTTTTCAAACAATCCAGGTTAATTGAACATCAACTTTTGGTCATTCTTCGAGATTATTTGATCAAATTCTTATTCAACCAAGAACGATATGATTTGGTAACTAAATTATCGATTCTCTTTCACAATATTTGTTATAATAGTAATGTAACCGATGAAATTGTTAAACTTATTATTTACAAACCTCTCATTGATGAAATATGTATATTTTTCAACGAAATTGAAAAATATTTCAATGAAACTAAATTAATTGAGGCAATAAATCGTTTACTTCAAATATTTCAAGGTATTCAAATGGTTCGGTTCGACTTACAACAGAATCCAATTTTAGAACTTTTATTTAGTAGTATTGCTAAATGTATAAGTTCAAAGTTTTTTATTGAAACTCTACCAAATCTACCAGAAAATATGTTAGATTTAAATGCAATTCAGACACTTCTATTTGATACATGCATTGAATTTATGTATTGGCAATCCTATGAAGATAATCCAACAAAAAGAAAAAGTCTTGTTATTATTTGTGAAAGATTATTACACATAACTGTAGATATAATGTCACATTTATCACTATCAGAACCTATGGCACGACTCAGCTGTTTACTTGCTTTAAATGTTATGGTTATGGATGATACAAAGAATGAGATAATAATAGATAAAGATTATTATTCTCTTATTGATCATTGTATATCAATGTTAAATCATGAAGGAAGTATTATGATAAAACGAACTCTTCTAACCATTTTGTGTCATCTTACCTATGCTATTGATATAGTAATTTATATGAAGAATAATATTCTTTTAAAACCATTGTTATTGAAAATGAGCGAAACTGATGATTCAGAGATATCTTTTACTGCATATCGTATTTTGTCTGTGATTATGACCGAAGAAGATATTAAAACACTTGTCAATGCTAGAAAAATTGTTGAAATATTCTGTTTGTATTTCATTAGTATGATTAACGATCCAGTTCAAAATATAGCTTTCCATAGTGTACTTGATAGTCTAAAAAGTGAGTCTTTGTGATATATTATTTTTTCTCTTCTTTAAATATAAATTCTTTTCGTCATACAGATCTTGTACAACATGATCAAATCAAAATTGAATTGATTGATCAAGGAGGAATTCCTTTACTTATTCAATGCATTACTGAAACAAGTTTTTATACAACCAAAATTCGACAATGTGCACTAGAAATTCTGCTTGCACTTTCTTTTAACAACAATGCTTTGATTATACTTGAACAAGATACTAATTTTATGACTTATCTTAAAACATTGAAAAGCTCAACTGAAGAAGGTATACGACGAGTAGTCAATCATTTATTTTGGCAATTTGAACACAAAATTAATAGCCCTGTTGTCACGACATCTGAT
Organism: Macrotrachela quadricornifera; assembly: GCA_022393335.1. NCBI lineage: Eukaryota > Metazoa > Rotifera > Eurotatoria > Philodinida > Philodinidae > Macrotrachela > Macrotrachela quadricornifera. The sequence continues at coordinate 18,363 of JAJEKB010001445.1, read as the reverse complement.
TCTTCTTCTTCTTCAAACTCTAAATTTGATATTATGCTAAGCTATTCACATAATGATAAGATGCTGTGTTTTCAGATTTATGAAAATCTTGTTAATGATGGATTTCACGTATGGCTTGATCGGGATCAGATGCATGGAGATACTATGGCGGCTATGGCTAATGCTATTGAAAATTCAAAATTCGTATTGATTTGTATGTCAGAATCCTATAAGCAAAGTCCATATTGTCAAGCAGAAGCATACTATGCGTTTCAGAGACGATGCAACCTGATACCATTAGTAATGAAAGCAAAGTACAGGCCTGATGGATGGTTAGGTATCATTATTAGTGGTAAGATTTATGTGGATTTTTTCAAGTTTGAATTTAATTTGGCTTATTCAATGCTTAAAACTGAAATTGAAAAGAAAAGTCATGCTACTGCCATCACTTATAAAACGGTAAAACCAATACATCAATCATCATCATTGATAGTTGAACAGCATCAATCAGTTATGTAAGTCGAGAGAATATTATTAAAATTTATCAATTTTTCCTATTATTTTAAGTGATTTACCACACTGTATTGATGCATGGTCGGTGGATCATGTTCGTTCCTTCCTTATCAATAATAATTTCGTACAGCTTCTACCTATCTTTACTGATTTCAACGGACATTTGCTACATCAAGCTTATTCAATGTGTCAAAAAAACCAAGAAACGATGTTTCAGTCGATGAGAAGTGAAGTTGTAACAGCTGAGAATGTTTCACCATTGACACTTGGTACCTATCTACACTTTCTTGAAGCATTGAAAAAATATGTTCCAATAAATACTGACAAAGAATCACACGAAGCAACATCGGTTATCTGTAGCATTATGTAAAATATGCTTGCGATGTACGCATATAAATGGAAATCTAAGATAGTAAATTGTTTAAAATATATATATAACAGTTTATAAATATAAAATTCCAATGAAAAATGATGATTTTTAATAAAACTTTTGTGATCTCTTCTCGTACTCCATCGACATACACTAGACTAGGTTTTAAATAATTTTAATCTTTTTCGAGTTTCATCACTGTAAGAAATACTAACTAGATATGAACTAGTAGATGAGAAGGTAATTACAAATAATTCTTGGTTCTTTTCTTTGACTGTCAATAAATGATTTGATGGATTATTAACTATATTATTAAATGATAGTAAAACGGCTATAGATTGAGCAAGAATCGTGAATGTAAAAATAAACTGGAGTATTTTATGTTTATAAGAGAGAGTCCAATATTTTCTAATGATCTTAAATAAATGAACTGATTGTCTATTATTGAAGTAGTAACATTACGATTGCATAAGCAAGGATGACTAATGTAGAAATAAACTAAAAGAGTAGCATCTTAAAAATGATGTAAAAGTCTTAACTAAATTTTATCTCAATTCATTTCAACGACACATTATTTATTTATCCTACTAAGAAAATTCTTTCGGTTGCGATTTAAAGTTTTTATAATTTGTATATTTGCACGTAGTCTGATACCTTCATGTATCGGTATCAACAATGATACAAGTTTGGTTTAATTCACAACAGCGTTGTGAATGTTCATCAAATCGAAATGAACCGCAATTCTGATATCGTTCTCTATAGCAAATAAATGCTGGAGTATATCAATTAGCTTATTATTGTTCATTTGATATTAGATTTCACGTTATGAATGATATAAAATATGTTAGTCGAATTTTGAACAAAAAACTAAGTAAAAACGCTAACAACAAATACTTTCTCTGTAACTTAGCGAACTCTACAAATTACAATAAATTCATGGTAAAAAATTAAATTGAATAGATATATAAAAAGCAAAACCTACAAATTACATTAAATAAGTTGAAAATTGAAAAGATTCATATGCAGCAGACTCTATTTTAAACTCATTATGGATGCTCAATATTAATTTAAGTTTGAATAAATTTAAAATTTAAAATTTCGTTTTAAATTTTGAAATTAAATTATAGAGTTTCAAACCAATATTTATGTTCATATTCGCCAAGGAGAAGTTACGATTGTAACAGATAATATACATTTCTAGGAAACAAGAATATGTTTTCACTTTAAAAATGTTTACAATTACATCTTACCATTAGTTATGTTTATGCTGTTGATATATATTTGTTAGAAATAGATATATCAATGGTTGAAACTATTTATTATTATCTTTTATGTTCTAAACATTTTTCAAATTAGGTCATATCAGTGATAATTTCTTTGCCTTTGTATTGCACATAAAGGACATATATTCAATGAGTGCCTATTACTAAGTTTGTTTGATGAGTTGTCTAAACTTAAATCATCACATAATTCGAGAATACAATAATACTACTCAAAAGAAGTTATCTGTAATCTTACTTGCTATATAAGACTTGATTACGATTTCTTTGTGAAAGAAAAGAATAAATCATTTATTAATTTAGTGTATTGTATTAGAATTATCTAAATTCTCGCAATATTTAACAAGATTATTTTTACCAGCTAGACATATCTCGTATAATATAGTTTGTTTACAAATATAATGTACTTGACATATTTTTAAATAACTCACAAGCTGAAACAGCTACAGATTTATGCTTTTCAACAATCAATAGAGAACGTTGAAAGACACAAGTCTATACGAGAACAAGAGATGTATCATATTTTGAAATCAACACATGTTGAAACCTCTGAGAGATTTGGAGGCGAGACTGTAACACTAATGGCTTTCTAATTTTTCTATCAATCTATGCATATCCAACTTTGGTAGTGATAGTAGTTCAAGAATTAAACCATTCCTGGTGTGCTTTATACATCGTTTTATCTATCTGTTTAGCTTGTCATAGCCTATCTAGCCATTGTATACGAATTAGGAAACTGTTAGCGACGACGAGTGTCCTCACTACTGTTTCTCTCTCTCCTCTGCTATGCATCACTTTTAGAGACATTTTTTCTCCTTTCCATTCATATGGTGTTTTTTGTTTCTTCGTTTCATGTACTATTTTTCACCATTTATGTCTTATTTTGTTTCATGGTGAGTCTATGACGCTTTTGAATTACAAAATAATTCAAAACTTTTATATATTCTAAACAAGATTTATTTACCAGGGTCTACTGTAGACTCTGGTAGAACCTAGTAGACTCTGATAGACTCTAGTAGAATCTAGTAGACCCTACTGAACCCTACTAGACTCTGGTAGATCCTAGTAAGCTCTAGTAGGCTCTAGTAGATTCTATACGATCTACTAGGACCTATCAGATAAAAAGCTCTGTCAATGTTTTCGGCTTCGCCTATAGGCAGTGCGACGCCCTTCTCCTGTCTTTTGCGTGCGTCTGTGTTTCACTATCACCCTTAACTAGTCGACACCCTGTATCTGTATTTTGCCCTCACCCTCACTCAGAGAGACCACCTGTGTGTCTTTCACCCTCACTTTCAAAGTAGATCCAGTTAGACAAAACGAAATTATTTTTTATTGATATTTTTGAACTACTGTGTAATTCATTTACGTCATCCAGTGTTCTTGGTAAACACATGTATATGAAAACGCAGTCGATTTACTTGGAATCATGAAGAAACAAAGTTGGAAAGAAACGAAAAAAAAAACATGTTTTAGTTGTCGTTCTCGTATTGGTTGCTGATAGTGATGAAGATTAATATTTTTATATAAAAACATTACACGTGCGCTGACGTAGAAAGAAAAAAAATTGGTTTTTTCCCATTATGTTGATATATAATATAATCAGTAAAAATTTCACTGACTACATCATTATTCTTCACATTAGTTATGTAAGTTTTGATTTTAGCATTTTCAAAAAACTCTATCAATGATGACAAGTGAAGAAGATTCCGTGACGGTAAGTCTTAATATATTGTCTTAACCATTTCTTTTCGAAAGGTACCTATAGGTACCACTCTATAAATGCTTCTTTCTCTTGAGCTATAAGACTTATGATAACTAATTTTATATCAAATCAAGGCTTATGTTGTTATGTATTCCAAATTAACAATCTAAGCGTACTCTTAGTCCTAAAAACTTTGTTTAGCATTCAGTCAGATGCAGTATGTTATAGAACGTACTAGATTAGCCATAGGAAAGAAATGGTTAACCCGTTATCCACACAGCGGTTCCAGAAGAACAAATAATAAAATAACGTCAAGAAATAGAGTGCTAGTCTCCCTTCCTCAATATGACATTGGTTTAGGCAAATCAATCGAACACTATCTTTTAGAAAGGCTATATTGTTCATCCTAGAGACCATGGTTAAAGAAAGAAGATTTAATAATATGGAAAATCCTATTGATTTTTTTCTTTTTTTATAAGTGTGGAATAAACAAAACCGACATTTATTCTATTCTATTCGATTCATTTGACAAGAGAAACGCTTAGTAGATGAAAACTACTTGAAACTAGATGGCATTCGAGCTTCACTCGACTGCGAAATGCGGTGCGA